>MQRK01201728.1:5754-27351 GCA_001938485.1 Girardia tigrina
AGAATTGAAAAAATTGAATTTTTAAATAATTAAATCAATTTACGTTTTAGGTAAATTGAATGTGGGAAACGGCAATTCAATTGTTGTTTCTGGTCAAATGAATGCAAAAACCTATATTATTGTTAATAATAATAACAATAATAAAAATAATAATAATAACGCAGTGGATTGGTGACGGTGGCAACTCTATTGACAGAGGGAAAGAACAAAATTTAATGAATCTCACCCGGAAAGAGAGGAAATAAAATAGAGTCATTTTTTTGATTTTTAAGGTCATTAGATTCCATACCCTAGTTATTAGCATAAATTTTTTACAGGGTTGAAGTGGGAGTTTCCGTGGTGGCTCCCATTTGCAAAAAAACAAGGAAAAGACAGAATCGGATACAAAATTTATTGATCACAAAATAAATTTTATACGATTTTTCGGCAGTTCGCTCACGGTTAAAAATGTCTAAATTGGTTTTGAATTTGTCACACTCGATTTATTTCCGTTGAACCATTAAAACAATTGTTTTCGTTTTTTTTATTTACATATTTAATTTCATATGGAAAAATTCTTGGGTCGATTGATCCCGATATTCTTTGTGAAAAAAAACTTCTGAGAATTTTAATTTTAGTAATTATTAAATAGATTTACTACAACAAAAAATAAAAGAAATTCAAATTACATTTAAATAATATTTAAATTTGTGAAAATTTTAGCGTGGTTTGATTTTTTGTTGGAAATGTTCACTACAAGGGTTTTCTCCGGATTCTGATGGTAGGTTGATATTTTAAATGTTCAATCTCTCTCATACACGAATATTAAGTATTCAGTCAGTTACAATCACTCATTTACAAACCTGAGGTAAAAAAGAAAAATTATCAACTAATAATGAATAATTTGAATTACTAACTAGACAAAATTTAAAATATTACTTTTACTATATTATTTAATATATTATTTTGTTTCATTTATGTTTTATTTTTATGGAATGTATAATTTTTGTATTTTTTTATAATAGCACTTTTAAGCACCATTCTGATCATGACAAGGGACAAATAGATGCCTGAAGGCAGGATGAGAAGTCAATGAAAGATATTGCACGAAATCTGGGTCGCCAACCTTTGACAATTCGATATTATTAGATGAAAAAAAGTAGTTTTGTAGCAAAAATAGGCCAGGACAAAAACCGAACTTCTCTCCACGAAAAATGCGTCAAACCGTCAATTACATCCGCAGAAAATCAATCAATGAGATCAGACAGAGCTAAAAAGTAGGGCAAAGTCGACTGTTTGGAGAGATGTTGTGGGGAATCTTCATATCGATTGAGAACTGCTCAACAAAGTAACTAAGTTATTGGTTAAGCGCAAAGTAGCCCGTCTGACGTTTGCAAAAGGGCGCATGAACTTCGATTAGAGCAAGGTAGTTTAGGGGTTTATATAATTTTTATATACCTTACTATAACTATTTTTCTTTAACTATCGTCCGACTTTGCGGTTTACTACGGGAAAGATCTTCGACATGATCTGATGGTTTTTGGAACGAGAAATTACAATGGAGGCTCGATTATGGTTTTGGCTGCATTACATATCGACGGAACGGTCACTCTGAAGTTTATATTTCACAATACGAAGAAACGTGATTACATCAATGCTCTTCAGAATCATTTCTTGTCGTTTATACTCCAAAATCACAGTACGGAATACATTTTCAACAAGATTCTCGTGAGTCGAGAGATCAAGACGTTTATACTCCACCACGGAATCAGTTGCATGATCTGGTCAACATGCTCATCGGACCTCAATCCCATTCAAAATCTTTGGGAAATTCGTACGTTTCTGCCCTGAAAATGCGATTCAGCTCGCCTTGAATGTCAGCGGTTTGACTCTAATATCTTGTTAAAACCATGAACAATCGAAAATTTCAAATTATTGATCGTTGTGGTGCTGTCACTGATAATTAATTGTTGTTTTTATGATCGTTTTTACTTTTTTAAAGCTAAATAAATCGATTTTTCAAGAGGGGCAAATTAATTTGAAACTGTCTGAAAATCTTATTATCTAACAAAAAGTTTGTTGAAAAGTTAGTTATGTAAATCCACATTTGTTTATGTTTTGCAAAACAGACTTAGCCTATCTGTCACAGATTTCATTCTATAAATTCCAATCTCGTAATCAAGGAATTTTCTTTCGATCAAAAGATCCAGAACAGGCATGACTCCATTAGTTTCATTTTCAACTATAAAAACAGCATTTGGATGTAAAGACTTCATAAAATTTCAAAATGGCAGTACATCAGACTGATTAAAAAAACTAAAAATATATAATCAAAATATAAATATCTTTTTGTATACTAAATGTTAATTTCCATCAAACAATTTAATTTTATTTTCAATCTTTGAAAGACAGAGGCTTAAGTTGGTGCTAATGATGAACTCATTGACAACCCAATCAGTTTGATTATACCACTCATTATAGAAAAAAATTAACATTTGATGTTGTAAAATATAATATTTCACGAAACCCAACATCGTCAATAATATGATGTTCTAAATGATTATTTTTCCTCAGATTCACCACACAAATTCAAAGTTTCAACCAAAGGAACATTTGTAAATAAACTAGAGATGTCAAAAGAAACCATAAATTCACTTTCAATCTGCACTTTATAATTAGAAATGAAATCGTCACATTCAAAGCTATCATTAAACATAAATTCAGACGATAACAACGGTTTTAATTTTAAATCTAAATATTTCAATATTTGGATATTCTAATAATCGATAAAACGGGAGTTAGAGTTATCTCCTCTTTATGTATATAAATAAAAATCAAAGTATTACTTTTTGAATATATTAAAAATGCTTTAGATCAGACTGACATTTTAATTAACTGTGCCGGTGGAGCTATTTCGAGGACATTTTCCGAGATGAAACCTGAAGATATTGAAGCTCAAATGAAGCTTAATTATATTGGAGCGGCGCATATAACAAAAGTTTTATTCCCAGGAATGTTAGAAAAGAAATCTCCATCTCATATTGTGTTTGTATCAAGTGACGTTGGTCAAGTGGGTGTATATGGTTTTGCTGCTTACTCAGCAGGAAAGTTCGCTTTACGGGGATTTGCAGAATGTCTTCAAATGGAAGTATCTCATCGTAATATTTCCGTCACTCTTGCCTTTCCTCCGGATACACAGACTCCTGGTTTTGATGTATTATTTTAGGTTGATTTGTATCTGTTTAATTTTTGGTTAATTTAGATCGAGCAAGTTGGTAAACCTTTGATAACAAAGAAACTGTCAGCAGCTAGAAGTCTACAAATACCTGACGATGTAGCTAAATCGATCTTGATGTCGACACTTAAAAAAGAATTCTTCTGCAGCATCGGTCTCGATGGGTGGCTTGTTACACAACTAACCTATGGAATGTGTTTGCCTCAGAGTGCTGTTGATTTGTTTTGTCTGATATTCTTAAGTTCAATTACAAGAATAATATCTCTAGGTTACGGTATTTGGATGCGTTATATAGTTCATACAAATTCCTAAAACTATTTCCACCAAAATCCAACTAAACGTTTTTAAAATTTTTATTTTCTGTTGGATTAAATTTTTAAATTATATTTATAAAGGCAATTGGCAATGATGACTGTGTTATCGCTGTAGTTTTGCTATGTTATATTGGATTGTCACGTTAAATATACTTGACTTCGAAAGCTTGGAAAATAAATTTATTTAAATAAATGTTGTGAGGATTTCGGGAAACTCGTATAAAGTTTTGAATTTTATCTAGAAAATATTAAAAATAAAAAAAATATTATATATTAAAAATAGAAAATATTATTTTGGAAATCAAAATAAACTTAATAAGATTGGAATAAAATATGTGTAATTATTATTGAAATAAAATAGTTGTATTACAAATATACAAATGTAAGACTTTAATAATGTTTGAACTAAAAAATAGGTTTTTAATTTGAAATAAATATTTTAAAATATCAACTTTAATAAATTTTGAAGTAATATATTTGTAAAATTAAAATGAAACGAAATATTAAATTATTTATCTATATTTAAAATTCATTATTTTTAACTGTAAATGGTTTGTGCAAGAACAAAATGAAAAGTATTCCGAGGAAATTTATTCAAGAAAACTTGTTTAAATATACTTGACTTCGAAAGTTTGGAAAATAAATTTATTTAAAAAAATATTTTTCTAAGAGGTTGGTTGGCTTTGGATTTTGAACTCATTTTTAATTTATTACTAATCTTATTTTCTGGCTTTTTTGTTGTATGTTGACCATTTAAATACTTTGCAAGATAAAATGTTTCAGTTAAAAAAATATATTCGTATAATTTTATATTTCTAAATCCTTGATTTGCAATAAATATTAAGTTATGCTCTAACTCAATAAATTTCCATCAGATTTGAAAGAACCACTAAATAGTTTCTAAACTAAGGTAATCTGAATATTTAAATGAAAATTCATAAGAAATTAATTCATTAATATTACTCTAAACCGGTGGTATTTTAGGATGCCATCATCTGAAGGTTATCTACGGGTCGCGGGTCAAGAATTGAGAACCATTGCTCTATACGATCATTACAGTTGTTTAATTTTTGAGAGCTTGAAAACATAATAATTTTACGAACTTAAATTTTTTTTTAATAAACTACTTTAAAAATTTTAGTATTTTTTGTGTCCAAGACAAAACACTAAATTTTATTCAAAACATTAACCTGTTAAGATTGCTCTAAGAATTAAGTTTCAGTTTTAGGTGCAATTACTAATTCCAGATATTGTTTGTAATAAACAATGATAAAAAGAAATGTATTTTTTACTTGTTGGGTTCGGGATCAATAATTGAAGTCATAAGAACGTAAATTTTATTTCTATTATAATTAACAATTATTCATACGATTTTTGTTGAGGAACTTTTCTTTTGTTTTCTTTTCGACCAGATTGATTATACGTAAAAATACTGAATTATAAGTAATGATAGATTATCTATTAAAATGTTTATTTTTACGATTTTTTTACAATACAATAATTTTACAATATTGCATTTTAATAAATTATAAAATCTACATAATTTAACTTCTAATAATTATTGTACAATGTTTAAATTTATATTATTTCACTACAAATTAGTAATTTGCAGTATCGCAAATTTATTCCAATTTTAAAATCTCATTATCGTGCTAATTTTACCAATCTATTTTTGTAAATTGTTTTTAATTAATTTAAACTTCCAGGATTTTTCCATTTTGATTGAATTCTTAAACTTGAAATTATTAAACTTAAAACTTATTACGGTTATTTTAATAATATTTTATATCGAACTTATTCTGATTCCAACCATTTTAATTTTTGTAAGAATTATCCATTTAAAGTCGGAACTCAAAGAAATGTTTATTTCCAATCAAAATTAAATTATTCGCGTAATTTATAATTATAATAATTATAATTTATAATAACTTAGACTTCCCTATATCCCATTTAAAAGCCATAAATATATTTTTGTATTTTTCAACGCACTTATATAAAGTTGTTTTAGTCTTCAGATTTAATTTCTCAATTGCATTTTGCATTTTATGTTTCTCATTATATTGAAATTTACCTACATATGGGTCTAATGCACAAATATTCGTCTTTGAATCGCTCATTATATCCTCTTTTCAGATGTAATCACTCCATTACATTTATGTTCGAAACCTAAATAACTTATTAATTTTATTCCAAAAATAACAGATGGAAATACTCTCTTCGCGACATAAAACAATGCATTTATTCTTACATTCCGCCACATAACATTAATTNTACATGTTCCTGACAACTCCATACCACTACCATTGGCACAAACTACATTCATTATAGATTTGTTATCAATTAAAATCTGTAACTCTTTAACAATCTTTTCATCCAATACATTAATTCGAGTTCCTGTGTCAAGCAAACAGTTTAATTCCAAACCCCCAATTTTTGTCAACATGCTTGGCCTCCCATTAAAAACATTATAACTTAACTTATCTTTCGAATTCATTACAAATGTTAATAAATATCGATCTACACTCTTCAAGATTGTACTACCTCTATTATTCTCTATAAATGACATACCCTCTACATTAGTTACATTACTGCTATTATTATTATTATTATTATTATTATTATTATTATAAATACATTTACAACTACTAATATTACATATATAAGGATCCAAAATATTCTTATATTTTAATTTATGGCTCCCACCATCTCCTGATTTGATGTGGCCTCGAAGTTTGACGGTCTATCTGTTTCAAATTCAACTGATCTTGAATCATTTATTTCGTCTACTCCAGCCACGTCTTGTCGGTATTGCTGCTCATATCGACCAAATTGGCCAGATCTTTGATTCCAAGTTGGCATTCTGGCTTTATTTTTGGAACATTGATATCCTAAATCGCATTGATATCCTATCGCATTTGGAACATTTAACATATGGGCAATCTTTCCAAATATGTCCAACATCACGGCATCCATAGCAAATTCTTGATATTTCTGGACAATCTCGACGAATGTGTCCAGATTTCCTGCAATGATAACAAACAAAAGATTTACCATCCTTTTCACCACTTTATTGTATGGATCCTTTTGGAATTGTTGCATATCTTTTAAATCTCTTGATGGATTGCTTCTTTGATTTGAAAACTTTTGTGGATCGGAAATTGGGAACGGGCTTTCAAGACATTTGAAAAGGTTTTCTGTCTTTGAATATTAGCGACTTCATTGACTTCCACTTCTGTTTTGATAGTCTCCATCTTCTCAATAACCGATTTTATTGCCTCTGTTGATTTTGCTTCATGCATTAAAATTTGAGTCTTCATATTGACATCTTCCACACAATGGGTCAAAAAATAGCTTGTTCCATTTGTGATTCAGAATTTATTGTAAAAAAGACAGGAGCCGAGTCTGATCCTTTACAATAAGTCATCAGGTTTTGTAAATCTTGGATCAACGTTTTCCGTAATCGTTCTGCAAAATCCACGATTTTCGAATCTACTGCTTCATATGTTGCGAGTAGGTTTCTTCCGATAAATGCTTTCACAATAAGCATTTTGATTGATTCATTGATTTGACATACCTCGAAAAATCGTTGACAATCGCCGATGAAGTCTTCTAGATCGCTGTTCCCATCGAATATCTTCGGTGCTAAATTATTAAAGATGCTAGGCGTGGTCGCCATGTAAGAATTATCCATTAAAAATCAGAACTCAAAGAAATGTTTATTTCCAATCAAAATTAAGTTATACACGTAATTTATAATTACGTTGATTGATTCAAACAATTTCAGGAGTCTATATAATCATATAATGGATCCTTTATATATTTATAAATAGAGATATGAATTTAAATATAAATATGTATTGATATTAATTTAATTATCCTAACAATTTTAATTTTAAACGTTAAAATAATATTTATTTTTCACAGGTAAGAATTTTCCATTTCTACTAACAACAAAATCTGATTATCAAAATTTATTATCAAATTGTGAACACAAAATCTTAAAATTACTTACATCAACTTTACTATTCAAACAGTTCTTCTTATGTTAAGCAATATTGCTATCACTTTCCCTGCGATTATGTTCTTGAATCCGTTTACAGAGATGACGACAAGTCTCTCCGATGTATGTGGTGTCACAACCATTACATTTATATTGATAAACTAAATTTGAACATAACCCAGTTGGAGTGATAGATTTACTACTAAACAAACTTCCTATCTTACATGATTTAGATACAATTTTTAAATTTAACAAGTTATTTTCATCATGTTTCAAAATAGAGTTTTTGAATTTCCTGAAACACTCAGAGTAGGGAACAGTCAAAACAAAACCAATATTATCATAATTATTATTTATCTGATTTTTGTTTATATCACTATTTATTGTATTTGAAATATTTGGTTTAAATTCTTCTAAAATGGTAGTTCAAGAATATGATAGTTGCTCTGTGATGGCAGGAAAAGTAAATGGTGCTCAAAAACTTATTCAGGAATATCCTATGGCAAACTTTTTTCATTGTACCTCACATTGATTAAATATGTTTGTCAAAGATTTAAATAATGTTCAAGAAATACGAAACACAGCCACACCAATAAAAGAGGTGATTAATTCTTTCCTTTAGAGTCCATCAAGAAGGAAATGTATTTCACATATACCTCCTTTTTGTGAAACACATTGGACGAAAAAAGATAAAAACATCAAAATTTTTCATGAGTATTTTTGTCATATATGAAGAACAAGCACGTCATATTTTATTATGTCTACATGTTATAGCACAGTGCGTTTTCGAGTTAAATGTAAATGTACTTTATCAAACTTTTAGCGTATAAAAATATTGATTTAAGGACTTAGTACGAAAAATATTACTAAAATTAAAATCCTCTATCTTCAAAACCATAGTTTTGATTGAAAAAAATACCGACTGTTTTGAAAAATGTTTTTTAGTAAAATTTTAGTAAGCTAAGAAAGATTATTTATTTTTTAATAAATTCTGCGAGCTTTTACGGAATGCCTTCCATTAGACTTTCAATTGTAGTTTCTGTCACGTTTTTGGCTGCATTACTCTACTCGTTCCGAAAATCTGGAATTGTCTGAGCCCTGTTGTTTTTCGTCTTTAATTGCCTTTTTACCAGGGCCCAATATCTTTCGATTGGGCCAAGCTCTGGACAATTTGGTGGGTTTGCCTCTTTTTTCACCAAACCGACATTATTGTCTTCTTACTACTTGTTGGTTGCCTTAGCATGGTGGCACGATGCAAAATCCGCCCAAAAGAAAGTAAGACCACAAGGAATTAGTTTTCCTTTGTCTTTAAAAGATAAAAATAATACTGATTAAAGAGATTAGTGAACTGAGAGCGCTGTTCGAAGAGGCAACTGATTTTTGATCAGGGGATCGCGATTCGATTTTGTTTGTGAGTAATTTTTATTTTATGACATTTAATAGACAAAAATTCGGAATTCTGAAATATAACTCTGCAAATAAAACTAAAACTGCGATTGTTTTTCCTTAATTTTGCATTAAGCAAATTAGATAATGAAATTGTAATGGGTTCTTTTGCAAGTTTATACATTACTTTCCTTTTATTTGATGGTAAATTGTTCTATTGTTTTTGAAAATCGTTTAATACAAAGATTATTCTTCCGAAATAAAAATTGAAAACTATTTTCAGTTTCCTTACTTTTATTTTGTTTTCATTTGAAGTTTTTAAGTAACTTTTCTTTGACAATAAAATTTTGGTAGGTTTCAAGCGACAAAATAAAAACATTAAAATAAAGTTTATTTCAAAAACAATGGATGAAAAAGAATATTAAACAAGAAATATTTTTCACTGAAAAGTTTATATATATGTATCATCCAAAATTTATTTGATTGTTACCAAAGGACAATTCGCCAAAAATCATGGGGCCAGAACTCAAAGTAGTTGGTAAACTATCTTCTAAGATTTTCATCATTGAAGAAGGTTACTCCCATCAATTGGTTCGATATGGAACGGTAAAGGTCGTATATCGAAGAACTTCTCAATTAAGTTCTTCATTTTTTTTGTAACGTGAAGCCTAACATTTTCGTGAAGCAAGTCTTCACCTCCTCAATTTGATATTTTTCTGTATTAAAGCCTTAAACAAACGGTGCATTTGAGTTACATAGAGGTTCGTGTACGCCGTTCTGTTGCTATCAAACATTTTCCAGTGCATAGAACCTTCATAATCCAACTAGATACAGATCACAGCTTTTTTGGATAGAGGTTGGGCTTGACTCTCGACTTCGGCATAAGTTCTGGAGTTGTCCACTGTTTCTTGTGCTTAATATTGATTTATAAACCAAATTTTTAAATTTCCTAAAACGATTCTGTATAAAAATCGATTTTTATGTTCATACGTTGCTCAATGTATTGCGAGATGTTAAGGAGCAAGAAGAAGGTATTTCAACTTTCTTCTTTTAGTGAGCCCAAAGCACTTAATTTTATGAAGAAGATTAAACATAGCCTGATGATCACTGTTCATTTTGTTGCACAAAGTCCTGGCTGGTTTGGCGACCGTCTTCCTTCAAATGTATGTTTGAAAGCTCTTCATTGAATTGAACAATCGAGAATTCTGTTGAAGTAAAATCTCACTTTTGTGAACTTTGTGAAATTTATCAAATTCTCTTTTATCAAATTCATAAAAGTTAAATTAATTTTAAAACAGTTTTCAAAAATATTAATTGATTCACCCGACCCGCAGGTTTCCCCGAGAACCAGACGGTGGTAGCAGGCGCGCAGTGAATCAATCTCACTGTACTGGGCCCATTTATAAAAGAATGCATTTATCATATAATCTGCAAGTTTTTGTCGCCTGGATTTTCTTTTGAATGACACGGGCAAAAAAGAGCAATAAACTAAGGGACATTGGCAATCGATAGAATGTAAAATTTCCCAACAATTCTAAGTGTTGGGTTCTTGATCAAAATTAGAATTCATTAAAACCAAACTTTTTATTTCTAACAAACAATGATTTTTTAAACAAATTTCGGGGTAACAGTGTTTCCTTTTTTAGCATAACCAGATATCCTATCTGAAATATAAATATTGATATTTAATTTTAGTTAATTTAAGTCTTATAATTTAAGTATAATAAATTATAACTTTAAATGTTTTTTATTTAATCATAATTTGTAACTTCTATTATAAATGTAACGTGCGAAAAGTTTATTTTCAAAACACTGTTTAATTGATAATATTTAAACAAAATATTTATCAAAAAACATATTAAATATTTTAAATAATCAAAATATCTAATATCCAACACTCCACCAGAATCGTCCACAGAAGAATTTGAATCCACAATGTAATCATTTAGATAAGACGGTCTTCGTCTTTCTCTACTAGGCCTACTGTTCAATGATTGTTCCTCTTGTGTTTGATTGTCTGATAGTATTGCGGTTTCCTCCCTATTCATATAGTATGACTTGGAATTTTCAACCAAGTCAGGCTGTCTAGGTCGAATGTCTGCGATATGTCTTGGACCACAAAATCCGTTGCAATTTACTAGATATTTCCTTTGATCTATTCTTTTCATGACGACACCGTTGGCCCATTGCTGCGTACATAGTGTACTGTTTTCCGGTTTTACCCACACTAATTGATTCTCAATATAATCTGGATTTCCACAAAACGGTTCCTTTTCACTTCTTCCAATTATATCTAACCCTATTGGCAAATAGCTATACAGCGCCAAGCTTGGTGTTTATTTTCCTTCAGATGACGTGTTATTATACCACCATAAAGCTTCCAATATACTGATATTTGATCTGGGTGCAATTATTTTGATTGTTCTGGGATTCCTTTCTATTATTCCGTTGCAGTTGGGTCAATTGATGGCGCGATACATGACTCGAACGTTCCACTTTTCCATCAGTTTGTTGAATTCTGCCGAATGAAATGTGGTATAATTATCGATAATTAGTTCCTTGGGAGACCCGCGTTCACAGAACAAACTTGAGAATTCTGAGATAATTGACTTGACGTCTTCAACCTTAATTAATTTCTATATCGCAAAGCGAGAAGGACAACAATCGATTACACTTAAAAAGTTTTGTTGATTGTACTTTGTAAAATCCGCAGCAAGTCTTGTCCAGTTTTCATTGAAGCTCAGCCTACCGGTTTTCCATTTTACGGGTGCCGGATCGATGGATTGACATTTTTGACATCTTGAAATCAGATCCTTGATATCCGCGTTTGACACACCTATTCCTTGTTTCGCACATAGATATCGCATTCTGTTTGCGCTTAAATGACACTTATCATGAAGTTGCTGCAGCTTCAGTAGATCGTCTGTAACCGTTAAAAAACAATTGCTTCTTATTAATTGTTTTGGGATTCTTGTCAACTCGTCCGCCTTGTTATCTTCGCTACTAACAAACTCGATCTTCAACTCGATCTCATACTCCTGATACAGCTCCTTGATCATTCAAAGTCTTCGTTTTATTAAAAGCTCAGATGAAGCCTTGGTATTTAATTTTTCGCGATCTGAGATTGTTGAGGCTATCCACGAAACTACTAACTTATTATCCGATTTTACTATCACGCTCCTTAAACCAAATTTCACACATAACTTAAAACCCTTTACAACTACTTCTAGTTCTGCTACATTAATATGTCTAGAATCATCAGTTTTTCTCAACCATGATGCGTCCTTAAAGACTTTCATTCCTAAAACTCGAACTTCGTTGGCTTGTGACAGATTTTCAAATTTCTTCTGCCAGATCTGGAAGCTAACGCTTCCATCGAATTTTTCCAAAAACTCCAAAACGATTTTCATATCATTCATTATGCCCGGGTAGCTTGCAACACATGAAAAGTTTATTTTCAAAACACTGTTTACTTGATAATATTTAAACAAAATATTTATCAAAAAAATCATATATTAAATATTTTAAATAATCAAAATATCTAATATCCAATTTTCTTAAACTACTGTTTAAATTTATTCATTTTTAACGAAATTAAATTATTCTAAAAATTAATTTTTTAATTATATAAAACTTCTTTAATAGTTCATTCTTATTAAAAAGTTCACTTTAATTAGTAAGATATTATTTTAATTTATCTTAATTATAAATATGATTTTCAATTTAAAATTTTCAAAAATTTAAAGGTTACCAAAAATCCCCTAACACTAAGAACGTAAATTAACTTGGAAAATAAAGCTCGATTGAGTGAGAGAAATATTGATGATCCAAAAATTTCCGCTGGGGATTGAGAAACATGATAATTCAATTGGCGCTTCGATAAAAGGGACGTGGTCGTATAAAACGCTATATGAGTTATTATCGACTCCTTAAAGCTTATTTTACATTTTACCCAAAAGGTTTCAAAACAAATATTACACAACGTTTGAATGAAATCAGAACATGATTCATTTCATAAATATTCATCAAAAATTCAAATGTTTTTATTTTACTTTTTTTAACATTGACTCAAATAACTAACAAATTATCAAACATCAATCACACCTTTCAAAACTTTCGGAATTTCCATATCTATCTGTCCAGTAATACCTTTTGTGCAATTTTCTCATCTTGTTGAGCTAGTGCATTTAGACTAATATACCTGTTAAATTGATCAATTATAGGCAATATGTGTTGATACCTATCAAATGTCTTTTCAAATGATCCGTAAAAATCTAAATACAGCTTTTGGAATGGTTCTTCAGCAAATTGTATAATAGAACTCTTTTGTTTTCCATTGATAAAGTCTTCCTCTTTTGACAGTTTACGCAAAATTTTACAATTTCCTTTATTATCTCTCTCATATTGACCATATCGAAATCATCTTTCAAATAGTTAAAAACCTTTTTTACTGTTAGCATGACACATTATCTTGTGAACATCTTCCACGAATTCTATCCTTGTTGTTCTTGGAATCCAATATTTGTTTTCTATTGATGTTCAAATATTGTCTTTCAGTATTCATTTCTTTGTTTTTCCAATTTTAATATGTTCTTTGATCTAATTTATTTCGTCATTATTTTTCTGCAATATGATTTTTTTTATTCTTCATCTAAAACCAAGATTCATATTTTATTTTCCTTTTCTTAGCTTCTTCGTACATTGTTTGACACTAACTATACAATTCACAGGAATTTCTCGACATTTCATCTGTATTTGAGTGTGTTCCGCCTTTCCGATATTCCATTCTCATATCCAGACTACTAAGAAAATTTATCCAGTTTAAAATTGCGATGTTATTGGGTTTTTCGTTTTCAACGTAAAGGTAATTGGTTTGTGATCAGTTCTTAATAATTTTTTACCGTACAAGAATTGTTTAAATTTTCACATAAAATAATAAATTTCAAGCAGCCTTTTCCTCGCAGCACAATATCTAAGCTCATGTTTGTTCACTTTATGTGATCCATAGGCTATCACTCTCTCTCTTACATACGTGTCCTTCTGTCATAATACTGCCCCGATTGTATCGAAACTTGCATCGGTATCCAGCATAAACTCATCAATATCTGCATATGCCTGTATGAGGGTTTTAATCATTTCTTCTTTAAATTTTCGAAAAGCTTCCTCGCATTTTTCAGTCGATATTATCTTCTTGTCTTTATTTTTACCACATAAACCCTCCAATACCTTTGAATATTTTTGGTAATCTTTAAAAAATTTTCTGTAGTAATTTTTCAGATTAAAGAAACTTTTTGAATGTTTAAATTTTTTTGTGGCTTCAATCTTTGTTTGGTCTATTTCTTTACCATAAAAATTTTGTTCTTTCTGTTCAGAATTATCACTTTTCTGGGATAATACTTAAACCTGCTTTTTTTTATTTTCCAGTACATTTACGGATCATTTAAAAAGACATTTGATAGGTATCAACACATGTTGTTTATAATTGATCAATTTAGCAGGTATATTAGTCTAACTGCACTAGTAAAATGATAGAATTCTGTAAATCAGATTATGAAAAACCAAGCAATGAAAAATTATGGTTCTTTAATTTTGCTTTGTAATACAACGATGCATTTCGAAAGGTAATCGATGGATTATAATACTTTTATTTAAGTAAACCTAAAATCATCAAATTAATGATTTTAACCACTATATATATTACCTATTCCTGCTATTTAGGTAAAAAGAATTTATATTAATAATAATAAAAATAATAATATCAATTAAGGAATTATGTATTCCCAAAATTTAAAACAATCACCTGTGCGCATAAATCTAAAATCATTACAAATGAAAATCCAGTTATTCAGTTTTATACCGACAAAATATCAGATATTGACGATGAGAATCACAACCAAAAGTCAGATATGGTCCAAAAAGGACCATGTGAAAATTAATTCAGAATCAATTGTTAAAATATTAATCAATTAATATTTTTTAATCAATTAAATTAATCAATTATCAAAATATATTAAAGTAATTGAAAGTTTATTTTTTTTAAAAAAGTTCTTTTTCGAATTTTTTCGATTCCTAACACACACACACACACACACACACACATATATATATATATATATATGAGATTTACTTCCATCCTAAAATTTGTGAATTAATACTTCATAATGAAATGTTTCATAAGAGGTGATTTTACTAAAGACATTATTATAATTATAATAGTCCCAGATAAAAAACTAATTAAACAGTATATGATGTAGCCGACATTTCAAATCCCTCAAATACCTTTAGTAAAAGATATTAAAGAAATGTGAAATTAGAAAGAATTGTGGTCTTCTTTAGGACCGAAAATTGTGATTGTGTTAAGGACGAACGGGGATGGTCAAAATTGTCAGTGAGATTCATGGTAAATCGTATAGACTAAAGAGTAACGACGGTAAAGAATTGGTACGTAATGTGGAGAAATAAAAAATCTTTAAAAAGGGAGATGTAAGGAATAGTAGCTATATTTTAATATAGATATTTTAATTTGTATATATATTAAGCCTTAATAACCTAGAGTTTCAAATTTGATACCAATCTTTTAAACCGAATGTTCACATTACTATTAGTTTTTTTTATAGGTTGCTACATTTGTTAAACCCCATTGTCACAAGCGATGAACCCAATCAGATCGAATCCGCCGACGCATCACTTTGGGGAATGTAACACAAGCCACTCAGTCGGCCGTATCGAGTGGATCATCGGGTCGCGAACCAATAAGTTGACCGAACCGACCGATATCTGAGACGGGAATTATCGCCTTACGTATAACGACCGGTCCAAAACCTGATATCCAAGCGTATTCTGACCTGTGACCAATGGGTCGAGCCGGTGCGTGAGCGCCCTTGAAACGTTCGGAGAACGATTCCCGGAAAAAAGAGACCAGGATAAAAGAGACCAGGATAAAAGAGACCAGAAAAAAGAGACCCCATAAAATTGGAAAATTCAAATAAATTTAGAAAAATTTTAAAAAATCAAGTAAAAAAAATTATTAAAAATTAAGAAAATTTTAGAACAATTATTAGAAAATCTTTTTTCTGATCTCTTTTTTCTGGTCTCTTTTTTTCGGTCTCCTCGCAGAACACCTCCGACCAGGCGAGTCTTCGTATAGTAAAAAGGTCCTTGTTGCTGCAACTTTGTCCTACAGCTAGCACTCCACTTAGTAATGTAATATGCGGATTTTCCTGAATATTAAAACACAGCAAATTTAATTAAGAATACTTTTGATTTATAATAATATTATAATTATAGATAGAAATATGTTATTATAAATATTCATGTCTTATTTTCTCTGCATAATCAATTTAAAATAAACATATATAATTTTAATTATTTTAGATATGGTAAATCTGTACAAGCTGAGTTAGATTAAAGTTACTATAAAAAAGAATTATCAAAAATAAAGTTATTGATCTAATGCATTGAAGTGAAGCTACAGAAGATAATTGACAAAACAGTAACAAAATCGTTCAGCAATAAAAAGAGATGAAATACAAACTTCAAACACTGATCGATTAAATACGCAACGGAATTGACAAACTAATATATAACTCATTCAAAAAAATTTTAAATTTATTTATTCTCTACTATTTTTTTCAATTTTATTAAATTAATATTTTTTGATAGATGATTAGAGGAATCATTCTAAATGTTTATAGGTACGCTATAATGATGGAGAACTTTTCACATGAAATATACTTTGATATTTCCTTTGAAAATGTTTTTAGAGATGAAAGAAACAAAAACTATTTAAATAAATTAATTAATTAATTTTTGAATAATTAAATAAAATATATAAATATTCAGATTGTTTTAGTGAATAAAATATTAAAATAATCTTTAAATATTAAAAATCATTTTATTACAATTTTTTGACTGTTAGGTTCGATATTAAAATTGAAGTCATAACACTAAAATTTTATTACTATAAAACAATAACATATTTTTCGAACAGATTTTTGAGAAACAATTTTTCTTTTGTACAAAAAGATTACGAAATATATATACGAATACTTAGTTTATTATTTCTTTAATTTTGGAATTTTGAAAATTAATTTTACAACATTACTTTTATTAAAATTTCCTCCTTTTAAATTTCATTAAAATTCTTTTTTGAATCAATTTAGAAATCTTCACATCGGAAAATTTTAATTATAAAGTTTTCTATTTTAATAGTAACTTTTAGCCGATTTATGAATTCGGCAAGTAGGTTCCCAAATATACGAATTCGGCATTATATATATATAATACGGCCAAACCTCATTTTCCCGCAACCTTTGGTGTAGGGAGAAAAATAGGCGGAAAACGAGGGTGGCGGTAAATTAAAGGAATTAGAATGAATATTCGCATTAAAGCACATACAGTACTGTACTGTATTCAACTACTGCACTAAACTACGGTATCATAAAACACATGATTGTTCTCTAAGAGCCACAATTTTCGATGTTGGTATCTTTTACCATCTTATTCGAAAAAAGATTACTAGCAGCAGGTTCCAAATGAAAGCACTTTTAATCAAACCACAGAACATCAACTACGTTTAAAATAATTCAAAATGATCATCTGTCGTTGCTTTTGGAGGTATATTTCTCGAAATGCTGCGTTCACCTTTTCTATCGCTTACAGGGCACTTGCATCACTGCAGTTGGCCTCAAACTAGAGGCGCATTTGTTGTATATCTCAAGCGCATTCGGTAGTAGTAGGGGGTGCAGGTGGTTCTTCGTCAAAGTCAATTTGCTGATCACCATCTTGCACTTCGTTTTCTTCTACAGAAGCTGCTTCTTCTATTTCAACTATGACATACACTTGAACATTCTTTGAAAGAAAGTCGGGCCAAATTTTGTGACGTGCTTTAGACACGTGCACTAATGATCGATCAGGGAGCACACGAAAGAATAATCCCGTCTCGTCCATGTTGTAGACATCCTCTTTGCGGAAATGCTTGTATGCTTCTTGAACTTGAAGAAGTCTGTACGTCACTGTTGCTCCGTCAACGCTAGCTGATTCGCCGCACAGCTTGGCACAGTGAATGTTTCGTCTCCATTTGAAGCAAGCCACCCAGCCATTTGAAAACTTGAAACCATTGGACTCGGTGATCTGTATAAAAGGATAATTTACATCTGTAATGAGATCTACAGTAATCCACCCATCGCTAATACTGTACCAAAATGAGCATTGAAATAAGCTGCTTTCTTCTTCAATATTTCATCTGTGACCTCCACGTTTCTTCTTCTCATGTCCACAAACCATTGAAAGAGCAGATCTTCATTCTTGGGAATCATTCTATCTCTTTCATACTTGTTCTTCAATTCATCGCTAGAAACATTGATCCATTCGGTCTTCTCAGAAAGAATATCAGGTATTGTCTTCTGAGGTTTCTGGAAATGATTTACTTGCAGTGCAGAGTGACTTGAATGTTCGTTTACATACACACATATTTCTTGCTTTTCTGTAGCAGTTAAGTACACTCGCTTGCGCTTCACACCAAATTGTTCCTCGGTGATTGCAGTCAGAAAAAAGGACTACAGTACTGTACAGTAATCTGAGATGCTGTAAATGTCAGCTCGAGAATGTCGTGTGCATGTTTGTGAGCCATGGCGCCTCTGAAATAATACACAAATGATAAAAAAATATACAAAGTATATTTCTCATTACCAATTCACAAGCATGAATTTTTGACAAATCAGCTTTATGTTCATTGACGATTCTAGAGGTTTCACTGTACTGTACTATTAATTGGCGGGAACGTGAGGTTTGGTTGACTCATTGTTTCGTGTGAACAGTGGCGGATGGTGGAACCAAGGGAGGTAGAAATTCATACACTTTACCATTACAAGTCAAATGTACATCATGATTTACTGGAAGGAAAAGAGGGTGGTGGAAAAAACGAGGTTTGAGTGTACATACTAGAAAATTTATAGGTGGAAAGTCGCCCGTGAAAAAACTTTTAAAAAACTAGAAAATTTTAAAATCTTTGATTCATTTCATGCATGGCCGTACAGAAAAAAATCAATGTTTAGAAGTACAAAAAAAGTTGATCATAGTAAACTTTGAGTGTGACCGATAAAACAACAAACAAACATTTTGGTTAAATGTATTTATATATACTAATGATATTTATATATCTATACCTAAGTATATATATATCCATTTTTAAAATTTTATTTTCCTTTTCATTTTTTTAATTTTATGAACTAAATACTTCAGTAGATGATTATCTAAGTTGCTTGTTAGCTTTTTATCATTTATATTATTATTTAATATTTCTTTTTCATGCATGTCATGGGTGTCTGAAGTGACTTATTGAATTTCGTTCATTGATGCAAAATATTAAATGATTAATAATGTTTGCTATTTTGCTGTGTTTGCGTGACTTGTTTGTTTATGTGTGAGGGATGTCTTCTTGTATGGAGGTATATTTTTTTTTAATTCTGACAAAGTTTTAAGAAACTAAAATACGAACTGAATGTCTTTGAACTTACTTTCTTTCTTTGATATACATCACAATAAATAAGTAATTTGAATTTATAATATTTATTAAACAACTATAGTGTGGTTTACGTTTGCCTACCGTTTTCCATTCATCATGTTTACCTACCGTATATTATGCCACAACTGTTTCTTCTTTTTCCATTTTGCGTAGTTCATACATATTTGAAACAACATCTTTTATGTCCTTTGTTTCGGTAGTTCCTCTCAATTTCAATTCTCTTTTCACCTCATAATCGTCAACCATATTCATGCAAACAAGGTTGAGCAGCTTTTTCTTAGAAAGTTTGCTTTCCGTTAATATCGTTACTAATTCTTCGGCTTTTTTGAACGTTTCATCTGGATCTGAAGATCCCCACCGGAGTTTTAAAATATCCTGCATTGTGTCGAGCAAAGATTTTTCTTTCACAAATGCCGTTTTAAGCTTTTCTTTATACGTATTTTCATCTGCTTCTGAAAATTTTGTGATCGCTGATGGAGTCATGAAGATCGTCACCATCACTAATCTTCTATCTTCTGTTATGCCCATAATATCCACATAACCTTCGAAATTTTTTATGAATTCATCTAATTTTGACTCGGATCCATCAAATTTTTTGTGTCCCATAATGTTCGTTGTCACATGAGCTGTGGTCACTATATTAACAACATCAATATGAGATTTACAACATTTATTAATATTACAAGCGCATTCACTATTTGACATCTCTCTTGATCAATATTTTTCTGAGTTCAAACTAATTATTTTCAATAAATGAAAATCTGTTAATAAAAATTATTAATTATAAAGAATCTAATTGGTTGAAATTAAATCTAAACATTTTTTTAAAAAAAGAACATATTAAACTAATATATTAAAATTTTAAATTACATTTAAAATAAATAATACATTCAAAAATTATTTTAAATCTTTTTATTTTAAAATTAAATTAAATTATTTTTAATTAGTAGGAATCAAAGTAAAATCTGTGTAGGAGAGGCACAAACCGAATCAACATAAAACATGCACAATATCAACACACAATTCAAAACATTCCTCACATTTATATTATGGCAATATTATACAATATGCCCCAGTTGATGCAATTGAAATTGGCCTGGCAATTGCATATTCCGGTGACGTCATGACATATGAAATCACCGGAATTTGAACTCTAGTGATGTCATTAGATGTGACATCACTGACGTTCAATATTATTGAATGTGGTGAGGAATGATATCACCACACTTCTTTTTTTAATTTTTATATTTAATTTCAACCAATGATAGTTAATTTATAATATAAATATTTTTCCCATTTGTTTTCATATATAAGGATAATATATAAAAAATGTTAATCCAGAAAGATGTCGAATAGCGAAAGTGAATTGCACAGTAATTGTAATGAAAATTCTATTTATTATAGTATTAATAATAATAAATGTTCGAAAAATCATATTGATGTTGTTTATATGGGTGAAAATTGCCTAGTCGTGAACGGCACGGTTAAAACTGTCCGGTACAATAACTACTGTAGTCTAATTAAGCTTTGCAAAACTACTTTGTCGATTCATAAAGTATGGAAATTATTCATATACATGGTTTAAGAAAATTCTCCAGATTGGAAAACATGTATTAATCCATTTTAGTAATACAACCGACAGATGACCAACGTCGGCTGACAACAATTATGATGAAGTTTTTAAATTTAATTAAATATTTTAAGATTTGAAACGGTGTTACTTTGTCCAATTTGAATGACATGGCACGACTACCCTTTAACAAATATTCAAAATTCACAAAGTAGGTCGTTTCAAATCATCAAATCTTTAATTAAATTAAAAAACAATTTGCCTTTATTATTTAATAATATCTTGAATAATTAAAATAAATAAAAAAACTCATTTCCTTAAATCTAACATTTTATAAAATCAACAAATATTAAATTATAATTGCTGATGATGAAGGATAAAACTTCGAAACATGTTTAATAATCAATTGTTAAAAAAGCCATAACAAAATTATTTTTCTGTTATATATATATATATATATATATATATGTATACCGCCCTACCAAAAGTCACCGACCACCGGTGTGTTCGCAGTAATGAGAGATTATGAGAATTTTTAAACGAATGATATATTTACAAAAAATAGAATGTATAATATTAATGAATTTT
>MQRK01201783.1:902-11014 GCA_001938485.1 Girardia tigrina
ACGATCGTTCGACTTATCTAGATAACATTATTGCCTCGTCACTACTGGTCAGCCGTCTAACGATTCAAATTCCAAGTGGCGAGTATTATTAATTTTACCTTATATATATCTCTGTGATATCTATTCTTTCACCCAATCGACTATCCTAAACTGTGATTTAATAGTCTCTCTACTATACCTTTTTGTCCGATTGATTAATAGCATTGTTCAATTATAATATTTGTTCGAATAATTGTATTTCTTTTTATTTCTCCTATTTTTATATACGAGGTTACGTAGACTGGTTATTGACAATCTTTGACCCACTAGCTCGTTTCCGTAACATATATTACCTCAAGCTTTGGATAGATTTCGCGTCATCTCTGTAAAAGAATTCAGAAACACGGTCAAAATGAAGTAGGCGAAATATTGATGGGAATAAAATAACATTGGAGAGAAGTTATAAATTCTCAAGACTTAAAAATTTCTAACATTCAATTTAAGAATTAATTGAACAGAGGGACTTTTGTATGAAGTAGTACATAGAGTATATCTATAGATTCTCAAATTAAAGTCTAAACAACACATGCTACAACTTTATTTGTGATTTATATGGGATTTGGTGATTATGTTATCATTAACTGCACGAAAGAAACTACTTTTGTTCTGATGATGATGGTTAAATAACCGAAATTAATAAGTAAAAGTAATCTTACTAAATTTGTTCATTTATCTGATAATTCCCTGAAGACGTGCCCTTGCAAAACATTAAAAATGAAATGAAACAAATTGTTTACTACGAATGAATACTTACGTTTAATATAAATTGCAAAAAGTTTCATAGAAGAACAAGATCTTTTCAGTGGTAAGAAAAAATATAGACTATGATCTAGATACCAGGATAAAGGATACCAGAATAAAATAAAGCTAAACTTAAATAAACTGTTTTCTTTGATGGTTGTTTCTGATGAAGAAGTATTAACATCAGTTAATTCTTCAAGAAAACGAATTGAATGCCCGGAAATTGCCTGTGAAGGTGAGGAGTTTGTTGATCTTGATCTTTTGTCCTGGTCTCATTCTTCCGGCAATCATTTTCAGTTGCCTCATTAAAATTAGAAAATGGCTAAATTTGATAATTTGTTTTGTTAAATAAGTTGTATATTTCTGTTCAAAATGTTTACGAAAAGAAAAGTTACAAAAAATTTCCAATCGAATACTTAACGTTTCGTTAATTAAAAGATTCCAGTCCTACCTAGCTAACATATATTAAGATGCAATATAATTGTAGAACATATGCTACTTATAAATATGATTTATATAAAATAAAAATCATATACAATAAAGAAAATTAAATATTCAGTAACAAAAGATTTAATGAACAAAAAGAAATAAAAGTTTTTTAAATCGAATCGAAAATTTTGATGACTTGAGTGAATTGGCACTCATGGGGTTCTGGTACTGGTCTCGAGACTTTGATGGGAAGAATGAATGAAAAAAATACAGCGGAACCTTTTTGTTCTTGATAATACAATTTTATTTGTATGCACAAAAACTCTTTATTTATAATTAATTATAATTATATATTAACAACCAGTTCTACTCGACCAAATCCTCCGAGTCCCAAAGTAGCAACTATCTGAAAATCTGACAGTTTTATGTGTCCATAATCTTCTTGACTAGAATCGTCTGAAATTCGGGATTCCTTTCTACATTTATTATTAAAAACAATGTAAAGAAATAGAGAATTACGAAAGAGTTGAGAACGTCCTCGAATCGTCATCGTATTCTTTGGACTGAATTTCGTTTAAGTCTCCGATCAATTCTGAAAAACCTCTGCAAAATAATTTTATAAAGTTTTTTTTAGAAAATGAAAAAGAATTAAATAAAATAAACAGAACAAAAGTCATTTGAAATAAATTTTATTTATTCGTACTTATATCGGGTTAGCATAAAGTAACATAACAGCCTCAAAATGCCATTAATTTATTAAAGACATTTATTTTGAATGTTCAAATAGTTGTTGTTTATATTACAAGTATTAAGTGTTGGTACTAAATCGAATTTAAAGCCATGTTAGGCTTATCACTTGAGAACAAAATATCACTTTATCAGCTTTATTATGAAAATAGAAGGAAAGATAACGCTACTTTGCGAAGGTTTATATCAATTTAAAGAATTCATAATGAACATGATTGACCCAGCAGGAACACATTAAGAGTCATGAAGACAAAGACAAACATGGTCGATCCTCACTAGAGTAATAAATGATTGAAAAGTAGAAAGCATCGTTACAACAGGTAGCCATATTAGCTCTATCCAAATTGCTAAACTTAACAACATTCCTCAGTCAATAGTTATAAAGATCTTACAACCGTATCTCCATCTGCATCCCTATCATATTCATGTTGTCCAATCTATAACAGTTAACGATTATAAAGAACGAATTGCTTATTATGAATAAAGGCTGAAAAAGTTTGCACAAGATCCAACTTTTTTTAACAATGTGTTATTGTCTGATGAGTTACATTTTCATATGAATGGTGCAATTATAGAATTTGGGGTTGATGCAATCTACATGAATTTCATAAACAGTCCCTGTGATCTCCTAAGGTAACAGTATGGTTTGACTTCACAAGAGACTTCCTGTTCCAACTTATTTTCTTTGAGGGTCATGAATTGTACCGTTACAGCTGACAGATATTGTGAAATGATCCTTCATTAAGTTATTCCACAATTAAAAGCAAAAAAGAAAATCTGAGTAACCATTTTCCAGCAGGATTAGGCAACACTTCAGTAGAGCTAACAAAAGAAAGAACATCTTCAAAGACAGTTTGACAATGGGCTTATCAGTAAATGTTTGGCTTTACATGGCCTGCAAGAAGTTCAAAACTGAATCCATGTGACTTGGGTCTAGGGGAATACTATGAGACAATGTTTACAATCAAATTCTAGCATATCTTCCTGAAGTTTAACAGAGAATTGATAAAGCACTTTAAGCAATTCCAAAAGATATGCTGCACTCTGTTGTGGACATTGTTATTTCACGTCTAAGTTTTGGTATAATTGAAGGTCGTAGGCAGTACTTTAAAGAAGCTGTAAAAATTAATGTTTTTGTGATATTTTTACTCCGAAATTTGTTTTAAAATTTTGTACAACTTACTGTCTGTATAAACATAATACTTCTGTTGAACCTTTGATTGCATAGACGCTGGCCGTTCTCTTTCCTCCTCTGAAAAAAAATACATAATAAATAAATTTTATCCGAAACATAAAAATTAAAGTAAATAATTCGAAGACCTCGTAAAACATAGGTATTTCTAAAATTGAAAAAAAGGAAAATAATCTGTTCTTTAATTACATTTTCTGAAAATTAATTATTTAGATCTTGAAAAAGATGTCTCAAATACAAATGTGGATTATTTTCTTTATACATAGTTACGTGAAACATTCAATGAGTACCCAACCTGACAAGTCAAAATGTATTTCAGGACTTGACGCGTTTTGCAAAAACACATCTGAATTTCAAATACTTGGTTTCTTTTATTTTATCAATCTGTTGTAGACATATTTCAGTAAAGAATATAAATTTTCTTCTTAGTTATGATGTCAGGGATCGAGTTCTATAGTGTCCTCAATGTCTTAGTCTGCAGTCGACATACGACTGTGAAATATTCGTGGAGGTAATTCGAAGGTAAAATGAAAAAGGTAGAATGGAAATTACAGAAAATCATTCAAGAATAACGTCGAAAATTATCTTCCACAATTGTTCTCTACTTTTTGACTGGTGAGATAATGGCGTACCCAATGGATAACTGTCAAAACTACTTTATCTTTAACAAACAACATGAAGGAGTTTACTCTCAAACCCTACTCAGAATGCATTTGCATAAAACAAAACGTTGGTTAGCACTTTGGAATTTGTCGGGACAGAAGAAATCTTTGAAGACACGGGCAAAGGCAATTTTCAGAGACTAGTTGAGGCATTCAGCGTGACTCCTGACCACGGACTTTGTGGATAAGGGTATCGAGATCAATTCTGCATTTTACAATGAATTCATTTAAATAAAATTATTTCAAAAAACCTATTTTCAATCAAGTGACAGGTAAAAATGAATGTCACTGGGATTCCTGACAAATAATACACCAGTTCATTTGACAGGTGTTTCTCGGGCAACAATTGAAGTAGCTGGACTGATACTTTTGGATCACTCATCCTTCAGTCCATATTTAGCACAGACAGATTTTGGGCTCTTTATGAGACAAAAATGTTTAATCCAAGAAGGATTTAAGAGTAGCTTTTGAGACTATTTGTTTTGCTACAACTAAAAATGGGACGCATTTATTGATTTAGTTATGGTGACATCATTATAAAGATCGTTTCGTGCAACAAGCCACTTTAGTGCTGTGTAATGACGCTCGCAGTTGATTTGATAATCACGAGATATATTTAGATTTTCGAGTGTCTCTGTTACTAAAACAATAGCAGCATTTTTACTCTATCATGCAAACATGATGCTTAATTTTTCAGTCACCTCAAGGATATCAACAGCAAAGAGTATAGCATGACCAAAGAGATCGTTATATATTCGAAATGCGACCCACGTTTTTATTTAAAAAAGTCTTGTCAATCAAAAAATAAATTAAAAGGAAAGATAAAAGATGAATAAATATGTACGATATTAAGGTTTTCTTATTCAAAGAGTGGTTTTTGTACGAGAGCATTTTCACAGAAACTTTATTTTTCAATTTACAGTCTAACTTTTAATTATTTAATCAAATTAATTAACTTTACAAATAAATTACATTTACTCGAGCAAAGCTTTTTCTCCAAAAAAATCTCCGATCGTCATTTCTCGAACGTCTATTTCTTCGTTGCTGACTTTCTGAGTTACCTTTACCTAAATTAGTTCGTTTCTATAATTTTATATTCAATTTATATTAATGATTATTCTTCTTCGATAATGAAAATCTAAAATTAATTTGGAATTATCTTATCAAAACACCAGAAGATCAATTAATTTGTTTCATTTAAAAGTCAAACGGTCGAAGGTTATTCGAAAGAATAATGAATGTTATGTTGGAACTCAGGTCTCAGAATCCGAGTACCGTATTTTCACGCATATAACCCGCGGGTCATGTGTGATTTTATCTACGCCGCACGCCACCCGTAGGGTATAAAAGTGGGTTGGATATACTAAAAATATTTTATACGAGAAAAAAACATTATCTTTAATAACGAACGGGTAAGGTGTGATTTTACGAACTCCAAATGGCTCTTGTGAGGAAAAGATTATCTGGCTTAAATGCGTGAAAATACTTTAATTAAATTGAACATTAAATTAATGTTAAGGAAATGATTAAAAAATAGTATAATAATATAATTAGTTTAGTCAGTTAATTAAAATAAAGAACATATTAAAAATAAGGTATAATATAAGTTTCTCCTATATATTATTTGGTCTTTAGATTATGTGGTACAAAACTAGACCGGTTATGAGTCTTTACAGGGATAGGATATCTGTAGGTTCAACTGGATTGAATAACTTTCCCAAGATTTAGTTTGGATTTAGGTTAGAAGATTAAGTGGATGTCATTTTAGATCTGGGTAAAATATACGGGAGTTATTTAGTATATCGAAAACATTGAGTATTTAGAAATTTACTTCATAATTAAACTTGGATACGTTTTAATTACATATTTTATCCTCAAAAAATAGTCAGAAAAACGTTATGGAAGAATTTTTAAAAATAGTGAAATTTTTTTTTAGTGAAAAAAAGAAATTTTTTTTCCATTTCGTGGACAAAATTATGTTTAATTAAATAAATAAAATTTAAACTAGATATTAATAAATATTTTTTGCTTTCACCCGCCAACAGCACAAAACAACTTCCTTAAAGGGAGAAGCATACTTCTCACCCCATAAAAAATGTTTAAGATTTCTAAGTCTGTAATTATTAAATAATTTAACTACATATTATTTCATATAAATATTTTTAAAATGATGATAAATTGTTTTTCAAACTCAAAAGACATCCTTCATAATATATTGTTATTAATGTCACCGGATAAACCTTCATCATCAGGCTAAACAAAAAATGATATATTCGAATTTATATACCAAAGCAATGGTTGTGTAATCATTGTGTAATTATTCTAAATCATAAAAATAATTTCAATAAAGTTGAAGAGGATGATGTTTGCATATTGATTTTAGGATCAAAGGATTTGATCATTAGTGCTTCACACATTGCCCTTTCTGATTAATTATCAAAATTATGCACAGAAAATCTTAAAAGTACTTAAATTAACTTTTCTATTTAAACAGTTCTTTCTATGTTGAGCAATATTACTATCATTTTTTTCTTCGATTATGTTCCTGAATCCGTTTACAAAGATGATGACAAGTGTCTCCGATATATTTGGGGTCACACCCGTTGCATTGATATATATCAACTAAATTGTAACATAAACCAGTAGGAGTGTTTTTTTTGTAGGATAGCAAACTTCCTATCTTGCATGATTTTCATGTAGACAAAATTTTTAAATTTAACAAATTATTTTGTCATGTTTCATAATAGAGTTTTTCGATCTTCTGAAATTTTCAGAGTAGGGAAGAGTCAGAACAAAACCAATATTATTATATTTATTATTATCTATCTGATTTGTATTTTTGTCTCTATTTATAGTATTATTTAATTTTTCATTTTTCTATTTAATTAATTGAAAGAGTTAATTTTTCAACAATCGTTTTGGAATATTCATTTTTATATAGTAAATCCATTAAGTTATCAAAACTTCCATTAAATTTAATGTACGTAGACAAGTGTCCAAGATTTATACATCAAACATTTTACCTTATTTCGCCAAAACTGTTAGTGGTTGTATTTAAACTCATATCAGGTTTCTTTCTAAACATCCTAGTTCCAAAATGGTCATTTTTACTCTTTCTATCTACATTATTGTTTTCCTATTCCACTGTGAATTTTGATGGTCGAAATTTTCGACCACAGATGTTTTGACCCGTTAATTTTGACCACGGATGTTTCGACCATGCGTCGTTTCCACCACGGTCTTTTTGAATACGGACGTTTCGACCCCCAAAAAATAAACATATCGACACAAACTAAATAGAATTATATAATATATAAAATTTAAAATTTAAAAAAATTGAAAGTTTATAAGATGAACAAAAAAAGATGAACATTCCCTTTGCAAGCTTTAACTGGAGTACAACAGCCAAGACGAAAATGATAGAAAGACCTACAACAACGAGTTGAACGTACATTGATCAATTATAACAGAATCAATGTTATAACCTTTTTAAAAGCTATGGCTTTTCTTCAAACAGATTAACTTCATATCTGTTTAATATATAATTCAATTAAGTTTGTGTCGTTGTGTTTATTTTGTTCATTAAAAGTATCAACATTTTTAAAAATAAATTTAATATCAATTGTCGTGAAAGAGAATATCTAACTAAGAAAAGTATATTTGAATTAGAATTTACAATAATGATTATTAAAACAACACACACATTAAAATACATTAATATTTACATAATTATTCCACACTCGCCCTGTTCGACGACTTAATTTCTGTATCTTTTAGGCTTCTGTCGGTCTCGAACTGGATTGCGTCCCACTCTTGTTTCATTAATATTCCGTCGATCTTCCTCTGGCATCTGGTCTTCTTCCTATACATCATGATGATCATTTTTGATACTTTTTGACATAATTGTTGTAGCTTTTGCTGATTTTCTCGTGTCATTTTGTGGTGTTCTCAATCTTTTGATATCCACCACTTTTCTCTCAATTATTCTTCCATTACTAATCCTTTTTAATCTGTACACATGCTTCCCCAGTTTACCGATCACCGCATATGACCCTTCGTATCTCGGCATATCGATTCCTTTGATTCGCGGTAGTATCCTAGCCAGCACTAGATCACTAATTGCTAGACAAGCCCCTGAACCTGATGTAGCTGGCTTTTTGATTTCTTGTTTGGTCTTGATCTGTTGGCTCACCACTTGTAACACTTATGAAGCTCTGTGATATATTTGAAATAGTTTCCATCATTTGCTGGACTCACTTTCTTTTCCGAGTAGAAAGACCTCATTTTCCGATCAAAAATCACTTCGAAGGGAGAGAATCCAGTGCTTCTACAAATTGTATTTCTTAGTGCAAATTCAACAAAGGGATCGCTTCTTCCCATTCACATCCAGATGACTTCGCTTTTGCATAAAGCAAGTCTTTTGCTGTACCAAATAGTCTCTCAATTACCCCGTCACCTTGATGATAATATGGTGAGCTCCAAGACTTTATAATTCCGAGAAGAGCACAAAGTTCCTGTACGATCTCGCTCTCAAAAGCAGTCCCTCTATCTGAGTGTATCCTGTCCGGGATTCCAAATTGCACAATCCACTTGTCAAATATGGATTTGAATATCATTTTCGCAGTCATATTTTTCTGCGGTATCAGCATGCGGTATTTTGATAAGTTATCAATAATTCCCAAGATGTATCTACATCAATTTTTACTTTCTGGAAGTGGTCATGTTACATCAATAGATATTGTTCCAAAGGGGTACCCTGTATTTAAGGATCCATGAGCCTTATTTCTGTCTGGTCGTTGATTTTTTCGGCTCTGATATTCTTTACATTTTCCTATTCTTATTCTAACATCAAAAGACATACCTGGCCAGTAGAATTTTTCCTTTAAAAGAGCTGTTGTTTTACTGACTCCGATGTGCCCATGCAACATATGGGCATGGCCGATGATTTCATCTCTTCTATTTTTTTGTAAAAGAAGTTTATAGTCCTCTTGGCGAATAATAAATAGGAAGTCTCCTCTAAATCGCAAGTCCTCCCGATTTCTCCATAGCACCTGGGCTTCTCTTTCTGCATTCTGAAGTTCTCCAGGATATTGATCTTCAACATTTTTGTTTTTCATAAGTTTAATTATCAAAGCCAGATTATTATCATCCGTCTGACAGACCTCTTCTTCTTCCATTGCTATCCGCCGGCAGTAGACAACAGCTTTTTTATCATTTTGATTTTCATTGTAATATTTAACATATCGTTTTGCCTTCGGATTTTCGTGGCTCATTACACATTGCTTGCAATGTTCTGGCGCTCGGGATAGAACGTCCGCATTCTTATAATCTTCTCCTTTCCGGTATTGGATATCCATATCAAAGACACTCAATTCCTTGAGACATGAACTAAATTGACTTGTACTTGGTGTTTTCCCATTCATCATCCAGCAAAGAGCTTTGTGGTCAGTTCTTATACTAAATCTTCTTCCAAATAAATAGTGTCTAAACATTTTTGTGTATTTATAAACACTCAGCAACTCTTTTCGTGTCACACAATAATGTTGTTCTGCTGTAGACAACTTATGCGAAGCGTAGGCTATTACTTTTTCATCACCACTTTGCACTTGAAAAAGGACACATCCAATCTTGTTATCACATGCATCCGTGTCCAATATGAATAGGTCGTAGCTATTCGGAACTGCTAAAATTGGCGCGGTCATTAAACATTGTTTCAAATAAAGAAATGCGTCACCCAAACAGGCTGACCATTGCAACGGGTGTAATTTTCTAATCCTAGCTTTGTTTCAACAGTCTTTTCATGCCTCTTCTAATGTTGCAACAATTTTGGCATACTCTTTAATATAATTGCGATAGTATCCGATAAGTCCAAGAAATTTTCTCTTCTTTTTGACACTCTGGCTATGGCCACTTCTAGATGCACTTGATTTTATCCTCGTCCATTGAAATTCCATTGGCTGATATTCTATGGCCCAGGTACTTTACATCCTTTGCAAAAAATTGGCACTTTGCTGGTGCAATCTTTAGACCGGCTTCTTTGATTTTGGATAATACTTTTCGCAGTCTGACCAAATGCTCCTCTCATGTCTTCGCAAAAACTAGAATATCATCCAAATATTTCAAGCATTCCCTCCAGTCTTCTTCCTTTAATATCGCTTTCATAACTCTTTGGAACGTTGCCGACGCTGCCGCTAAGCCCATTGGCAACCTCAAAAACTCCCAATGTCCTTTTCTAGTACTAAACGCTGTTTTCTCTCTATCACACTCTGCAAGACTTATGTTATAATATCCTGCAGCCAAAT
>MQRK01201789.1:29898-46763 GCA_001938485.1 Girardia tigrina
ATATATATATATATAAAATTCCATATAGATTTTTTTTCAATAAACTATTAAAAAAATAAAAATTGTCTTTATCAGATTCGGTTCGAACTTTGATCTAAAATCCAGGGTTTAAAATTTTAAAATTGAGAGAAATCTTAACTTTGCTTTTAACAATTTACAGTTAATAAAAATCGGTTATGATAAAAAATTTTCTCCTTGTGGTTTTGTAATTTTTTACATTAAATCTTCAGAGGCATGACATTTATAGATGCATGTTATACATGAGGACGAAAATGTTTCATTCCTAACCTTGTTCTTTATATAAAATTATAATTTTTTATTACTTCGTTTTAATTAATGTCTAGTAAAAAATATATTCATAAAAGTATAAAGTATATGCATAAATATTTTTTTATTTAGTATTTTGGTTGGTGCACCTTTAGATACTCTTAAAACTTCAAAAGAAAATAAAACTGGAGCTCTATACTCATGTCCACTTACCGAAGAATTTTCCGACTGTAAACAAATAACCTTCAGTGAAAGTTCAGAAGGTTCACTGTTGGGTTATGTTGTTGATTCAAACAGTATTGATGGATCTATTTATGTGAGACATTATCAATATTTTCATAACAAATATTTTATCGTTAATTAGACATGTGCTCCAAGATTTTTAAAGCCTTATGCCAATGTAAAATATGTAGAGGGAATGTGTTGGGAACTGAATGACAAGTTCCAAGAACTGGAGTTGATTATCAATGACGAATGTCTTCGTTCAATTAAAAAAAACTCTCAAAATTACGAATACAGAAACTGTTTAACAGGAGGAGCGCTATTAAGCCTCAACAACAGACATATCCTTCTAACCTCACCGTATTCCAACGAAGGTAAAGGTACGTAAGACCATTAAATTGTAATGTATAGCATTTAGCATATAACTGGCTATTAAAACCGGTGTCAAAAACTCAAAATCGTTAGACTAATCATTGAAAGGGCGCGTGTTTGATAACGATAGCGTTTGTGTTGTTTGTGAGTAGACTCATCGTTGTTTGAGTAGTTCACTCAGTACACCGTGCACGTTATTTTTTATGTTTTACTACTATTCTCTACAGTAATCGATATCTATTATTAGCTGATTTTATTAATAATCAAATCGATATTTTATCTATACTTATCGAAACGTTTATAAGATTGGAGTGTATTGAATTTCACGAAATCTAGACTACCAACATCATATGAGACCTTTCGAAAATATTTATTTGTCCAAAATCTATTCCAGGGTTTTTTGCGTAGAATAAATTGTTAATTTATATTTAAAATAATCGTTCATAATTTTCTTAATAATAAACTATTTCAGCAAACTATTTTTATAATATAAACGGTATACAATAATATAATATAATATAATAATATTCGTGAATGCACAATAAAGTTTTGCAAAATATTTTTAGTTTAAGGAACTTTTATATTTTTTAAAGATTATTTTATTAATAATTTGTAGATTTTCTTATATTTTCGTATTTAATATCAAATCTTATTATTAAAAATTAAATTAATTATAGTCTACTATTTTCTTAAAAAAATATTAAAATAATAAAATAGATAATAAGAAATATTATATTGAGTTTTAATCTATAAATTTATTATTTATTTGTTCTAATTCATTTGAATATTAAAGCATCCGCTTAATATGACCAGCAAAAGTCGGTTAATGGGACCACTCATGGAACTGTTTGACCCTTCAAACAACATGAAAGTCATGAAAAACGTGTTTTTAGCGTAGGTCATACACCCACCCCAATCAACATACACATACACACGTAACAAAGAAGCAGGTCTTGACTGAATTTGTATTTACTGTATTTAAGTTTAAACTGTAAAATCCAGTACAGTACAGTATTACAAGTGTGAATACCCAAAGGCTGAATGCAACCATGACAACTGTCATTCATTTTAAAATACAGTAAAGTAGTACAGAACTGTATCGCTCAATACTGTACATAGTTAAAGCGTTTAACGTACTGTTTATACGAAGAGTGTGTACTTCAGAGCTATCAAACTGTTTAGACCATCGCAATCGGTTTGCAGGCAGTTTTAAACCGATGGCGAAATTTATGCAAATGTTGTAGCAACTGAAAAGTGTACTATGTCAAAAAATAACACCACTTCGCTTAATGGGACCAGTCGGTTAATAGGACCAGTTGGGCTTGCGACAAATGCGGTCCTATTAAGCGACTTACACTGTACTACAATGGCAACCGAAAACATGGATTTGTTCATGTCATTTAAAATGAAATACCACCTTAAGTGACAAAGTGTAAGTTAATTGATATTCTACAGAATCAACTCAAAGCTGTCTATTATCTAACTGAATTAACTTGATGTTCCAAATAGCGATTTTAAAATTCAAAATTGCCGTAGTTATTCTTCTTTTATGAACCCGTAAATCCAACAAGACTTTGTACAATATCATCAAAGATTCAACTTAGAATAGAAAATTTGAAAGGAAAAAGGATGTACTGTTTCCATACATCACAATGATTGCAACATACATTTCATAAGCATTCGAACATTTGCAATTACCACCAATAAACCACTGGTGCAATAACTACAAGTGTATAGAGAAGATAGAATAATACAAAACAGGAAATCATCCATTATCTATAAATTCAAAACGAAGATGATTTGTAAATACAATGATCTAAACCAAGACCCGAACGCGTAGTTCTTTGATTAGCTACTTTAAACTATTTTATTACTTTAGTAAAAGCAATGTCGAATTACATAAAAACGTTTATTTAAATTACACAGCAATACTTGAATATTACAACGACATTCAATAATATAAATTCCGCCTTTTTCATTTGAAGCTATTGTGTATTTTTTTCAACCATTCAATACGACGCTGTTTCAAATATCTTGGATATTTCAGAACCACTTGATGAAGAGTTAAAAATTTCACAATCTTATATATCCCTTCATATCTAAATCCCTCTTTCCTTAGTTTGTGGAGTTTCCTTTTTATCAATAACTTCTCCCCATCTGAAAAATCCGATGTTCTCGTCTTTCATCATCTTGAATTTTTAGTCGATCGGCAGACTTTGAACTATGTTCAACAGTCATCGGATTGGATTATGTATGGGGTATTAAAAGTATTTAGCGTCCGGCTAAATAAAATCTCAAATGGACTGCACCAAATTGTGCTTTATCAAGTGGTATTGAGATAGAATTCAATTTTTGGAGGTAATTCTTCCAAATCATTCTTCCCAAGAATCATTTTAAAATTCAATAGTGGTAACTATCACGTCACACAATGAACAAGTTGTGCGCTCTTTTAATCCATTGGATTGACGTTGGTACGGATACGGAAATTCTTGAGTTATATTGAATGTTTTAACATAAAAAAGTCAAATAAGGTACCAATAAAACCACCTTGCTAAATCTATCCACCATCACAAGTATATATTTCTTTTCCATTTTAGAAGGTGAAAAAATGTACAAATTTGTTCAAATAATGTTGCATCATCTCGAGGTAAAAATGTCTCTTTAGTTGGTGCTTTTAATACCATCTTTTTTATACAAATAACATATTATCTAGATACTTTTTCAATTGTCTCCTCATTTATGGCCAGCAGTAGATGTCCCATATATATTCATACAACTTCGTATATCCTAAATAGCATAAATCTTGATGAATGTACTGAATTAATCGTTGTTGAGCAGTTTCTGGAACAATCACGCGTTTTACACTTCCATCTCGATAACACAGCAATTCTTCTTCTAATATCAAGTGGTTAATGTATGTCCACAAGGAACCTTTTAACTGCTTTGTTGAAGTTGGTTAATTAAGTTTTAATCAAGTAATAATTCCTAGATTTTTTTATCGTCTCGTTTGGTTTCCTTGATATGACGGAGATCTATCAAGCTAAAAATGTTTAAATACTTTACTTTACTCTTACTAGTTTTACTTCCAACATGTTTCGTCATACCTTGAATACACAATGGCTTCAAAACTCTAGAAATCCCATCTGCATTTGAATTTTCTGATCATATCCCGGTACTGCAAGTCAAATTGAAATCTTGACAGATTTTCAATCCATACTTGAAATTGTTAACTGAGTAGTTTACTTGTCTGGAACATAAATAAAAGTGCTTTATAATGGAAGTACTTTTTTCATATAAATAATGCTTCAAATGCAGCATGTAATCTCTCAATGCTAACAATTCCTTTCTGATAACACAAAAGCACGTTCTGTACTCACTGAAATTTTTCAATCTGTAACATATCACTTGTTCCTATCCATCTTCTTTAATTTGATGTAATACACCTCCAACAGCAGAGAAGCTGGCATCTGTATCTAATATCATTTTATGGTGCATATTAGGGAATCATAATAACGATCTGTAGAGAGACACTTTCTAAGTTCATCAAAACTGTCTGTATATTCCTGTGACCAGTAAAATATTTATTTAGCAGCACTGGCTGCATATAACGACTTGAAAATTTTAGCAAAATCTCTTATAAACCGCCGGTAGTAATGGGCAAGATCCAAGAAAGAACGCTATTGATTAGTAAATTTTGGAGCAGGTGGTTCGTTAATCGACTTAATTTATTCTTCAATGTTCCGATTATTTTGTTACTTACTACGTGTCCTAAAAAGCGAACTTCTGGTTCCTTCATGGATTGTAACCGAAATTTAAAATGGTTTATGGTCTTATTCTTCTTTAATTACGTAACTGGAAGGTTGAAAGGTACCTTGTTGAAAGTTATTCAAGGACTTTTTGTTAGCACAATTTATTCCCTAATGGTTTTTCATACTTAAATTCAACAAAGCAAATTGTTTTCAAGTTATAAAACTCACGAGAACAGTTATTAGTTTAAATATTTTTATTATTGTTTAATTTTATATTATTATTATCATTATGAAATAATAATTTAATTATCAATTTTTAGGATTACTTATCCATAATAATTTCAATCCGAATACTAATTCGAGATCGTCGAAGTATGTCGAAGTCGAATATTCGAACTCGAAATACCAACTAGCAGGTGATTTTATTGTCTCCATATTCTTCATTAACTTTTACAATCTGTATTAAACTAAAAAATCTATTTGTAACATTTTTGAATACTTCCTTTCTTGATATAAACATGGTTTTATTAAGGTTTTTCTATGAGCATTGGTAAAATATTTCGAAATGAAGGTATAAAAACGATAGTGCTGGGAGTTCCAGGAATATCGCAGTATAATTTAGAAAGGAATAAGATTCAATATGGTCATATTGTAATAATGAAAATGGATCAGAATTCAATAACTCATTCAAATGTTATTTTTGGTGAACAATTCGGCAGCGGGTTTGGTTATTCGGTGTTGTCCATGGACCTTGACGGAGATGGGTTAGATTATGAGTTACTATTCTAAACAATGTCAGACACCCATTTAGATTTGATGAAATTATTGTTGGGGCCCCTTTTACTGACAATAACGATGGTAAGGCGTTCATATATTGGAATATCGATGGGGGTTCGGTGAATGGAAACACAAATAACATTCCAGTAGATTTGAAAAGCAGAGTAGCCTTAACTGTTGGTAAAATATCTAGTCATGGTCAATTCGGATTAAGTCTTGAAAATATTGGGGATATTAATAAAGATTCAATTATGGGTTAGTGATCTTATCCGTTAAAATGATACAATAACATTAAAACAATAATTAATTTGATTAACGATTATTATGTTTATAACAAAATATTCATGGCGTTTTTATGAGCTTCCTTTTCAAACTTCATTAAAATACCCTTAGAATAATAATAATAATAATAATAAGAAGAAGAAGAAGAAGAAGAATCATTAATTATAAACAAAATTTTTTTCCCAGAAAAAAAGTGAAACCTATTTAAAATAAAATAAATAAATTATTTGAGCTCGTAAATTTAAAAAAATTTTATATATATTTCTTGAGGAATATTTCATATACAAATATCAATATTTGAAAAATTAAGTTAAAAGAAAATAATTATTTTTAAAAATTTAATTTTTTATTATTAATCTTTTAGAAACAATTTAATTTTTTTAACATTATTTTAAGTTGTTATTTATTTCTTAAACAAGTAAACTTTATTCTGTTCTTTAATGTACAAATTGGATTTTCCAATTTCTGTTAAGTAATTTATTTTATGTATTTTAGGGACTTTAAGATCTTTTGATATATAAATTTTACAATTAACTATTTTCAATGATTTATAAAATGAGTACAGAAAATTTTAAATTTTTTGAAAATTCAAAACGTTTCTTATTCGATTGGCGAGAAAATTTGAAAAACTTTGATTTTAAAAATCATTTCTAAATCTTAAAAAATTCAAATTATTTTCAGAAATAAATCACTAACTCATTTGAGTTTATGTTCCAATCTTGTTTATCAATTTTCTTGAAATGTCTACAATACCATATATATTGAGGAGACTTATTATCATCTCTATAAATTGATTCAGGAGCATAAACGATTGGGTAATGGTAATACTCTTGCTGGACATATGGAAATTTATTGATCAAACGTGAAAACAACCGACTTTAAACTATTGTGTAGTAATTTTTAAAATATTAGAAAAGAGTTTCTTGTGAAGCATTATAGATTAAATCACTTATTCAATCAATTAATGTCCAAACAAATTCTCTCTTCCACTGTTGAAAATATTTAATTAATTATTACACAAGATAATTATATAATCTTCCATTTAATATATGTAAGACAGCACAACTGTTGTTATTGAAGCCTGAAGATGGATGGAAAATCCACCGAAATATATTGCAAAAATAAAATTTTCCTTTTTTGATGGACGTTATTGATTATTTTTTTAATTAAAATAATAATATCGTTTAATTAAAGAAAACAATTTCTTTTTAATTCTAATTTCATAATAATTAAACAATAACAAATCGAGTGCTTGTAATGTTTTTGACAAAAAAATAAATTAAATATTTATATAACTGCTTACTAAGCTTAGTTCTATTAGAATAATTGTTTATTAAAATTGTCTAATATATTAATTTTATAAATATTTCTATTATAATATTCCATACAAATTTGTATATGCTTAGTTCTATTAGAATAATTGTTTATTAAATTTGTCTAATATATTAATTTTATTAAATATTTCTATCATAATATACCATACAAATTACCATTGTATATAATTATGATTGATAAATATTTTGCGAACTGTCTGACCATTTTATCAATCTACAAATGGTCAGTAGACCACATCCCTTACTGGCATTTTATGACCTTTCATTTGAATGTTCAATTAACTAATTTTATAATGTTTATGCAGTTTTTATATCGTTTCTTCGCCACTCTCAGTAAATATATCCGGCACTCAAAATATATTTTAATATCATGTTTAATAATAGTTTATTTTAAGAATATTTCATTTGACAGTAAAAAATAAAATAAGTGATTTTGCTTGTTTTAAGGTTTTTGTACTGATTTTTTCAACAAGTTTAGGGTGGAATTGCTAAGAAAAATAATTTATAAATATACAATCTGTATTAAAGTATTCAATAACTTAAACATTTTGCTGTGAAATTATAAAAAATAGGAATAATAAATAATTTATCCTAAAATCTGATATATATATATATATATAGACATGTCACTTAAATATTCTGAAATATAAAATGAATGTCTAGTCATTTGTAACATGTGTAGAAATTAAATGTTATTCAAAATAATTCCTGTTAATTTTTTAGAAGTTAATTTAAAATTTATATTAATAGTAAAAAAAATATTAATTTTAAGATTTTTTATTAAAAATCAGAATTTTCAATATTCACTTTAAGAAAAATATAAATAATTATTGTTATTAATTAAAAAATATAATTGTGATTCAGAAGACTTATTATAGCATTTTATTCTTTCATAAAACATGTAAATCATATCATATTTTTTAGATTAAATTATTATTAATTATTATTATATAATAAAAATATTTTTAAAATAATAAAAATTGTTTTTTAAAATATTTTTCTATTAATTTGTGGAGTTAATAGTAAACAAGAAAATAAATCTTGAATAAACACTTGATATATTAAATATTCACTCAAAGTCGTATTAAATAGAAATTGAAAATTATATATAAAATATAATTAGATTTTTTTAGAAGTTAATATTATAATACTTTTTAATTTCAATAAAGCATCAAAGGAACATTTCGCTTAGGTATAATTCATTGTATGTGAAGTGAATATGATTTTAGGATCTTAAGACATCTGACATTTTATGTCTTGGAATCCGCATACCTTTAAGGTATCGGATTCCTCCGAAAATTAGTCAATGAGCGTATTTTTAGCTGGAAAAATAGGATTTTCCGAAAGATGTCCCAGGGATTATTTACGGAAATATCTTGTAGTCATTGAATGTAATAATAATTCTGAATGATCATTCTATAACCTCTAACACTTTTTGTACGCAGTTAAATAACTTAAATGAAAAAAAAACTATTAAATGAATATATTGTGGAATACTGATTATAATTGTTATTTTTGCTTTAATTCGTTAATTTGGTACAATCGGTGATGTTTTGTTGGAAATTCCTTGTTTTTCGTACCGTAATCACCCATGTATAATGCTCCCCCACTTTTCAATCAAAAAGCTGGTCTTTTTGATACACCCAAATATAACGCTCCCCATAGGTTTTCAGAATTTTGTTTAAAAAGCTTGTTTTTTTCAACAAAAAATTACATATTTTACATTTCAATCAGAATCCATCATCATCATCACTGTCAGTAAAAAGGTCATGAAACTCTTCCGGAGTCAGTCTTTCATCTGTATTTCAGTTGGGTTTATCTTGGTCTTCATCTTCTTCAATTTCTTCTGTGTCTTCTTTCCAGAGCTCATCATCTTCAGTCTTCAGGAAACTTTTGACGGAATATCATCCCAAACTTATTTGAATGTCATCACAGACTAGAGACAGGCTAGATCTCCTGATATTTCCACTCTGGGTCTGTCCTTGCCTACCAGAGGCCATCCAAGCCATTTACTTTTGCCTCATTCTGTCCTTGAATGGTTTGTTCAGAACGACATCCGGAGGCTGCAGGATAGATGTCAAGCCACCAGGAATCTTTGTTTGGATGATGTTAAGATAAGAACATTTTCCATTCACTGTATCAATCATGTGGCTTTGAACTGATCCCACACTACAAAGGATTTCTGCTTCAAGAGAGCTCTATACCTGCAATTTCAAACTTGATTAAGCCGCAGCACGATTCCTTCTTCATCCATCCACCCTTTGGGATGTACATGGATCACCACACCAGCTGGAAATTTCTCCTTAGGAGGAGGAGGAAAGAGAGAAGACAGTATTCCTTTTAATTTTTTTCCTACGGTAAATAATAATAACATGCAGTCACGCACTGTATTATACTGATTGATAAAATACTACCAAATTACCAATAATATTTATTACATAATTTGACTTAGCAAACTGGGATTTCTCAGATACTCTTTCAATTTTTGATGTCAAAATTTTGGATGAAAATGAGAGCATTTACTTGGGTGATTGCAGTAGATATCGGTTTTACTGGATTGCGTTTTTTTACACTCCCTGGAAATAAATGCAGGTGATAACGGCCGCTACTGAAGTCATACGAAAAACCATCGAATCAAAGGAAAACAAATTGTGTACTTAAGGTTTTATTTAATCAATAACCAGTATCTATACAATAATATATTGGGGAAACGTGTTGTTGTAAGCAATCACATTTCTAAAGCCTTGTCATTAGTACACCATCACATGCGTACACGTAATCACATTAATACACTCATAAAATCAGTTTTCTAAAAACACACAATAATTATTATACAATTATTTCTACTTACTATATACATAAATAAATGATCTTTTCATTTTATTATTATTTTAAATTTTAACAAATAATATTTAATAAATAAATCAGAAATTAAAATCTTTGAAGAACTATATTTTTTACAGTATTGTTGGGGGTTGTACGGATCGAGATCCTCGGGTCGTATATTTGAATACGTCAGTTGTAAAACTTGTTTTAACTTTTTGTTGTTAAAAAATACGAAAAACATTTTACTTATTCTAATGTGTTGCCATAAATCATATTTCATAATCATTTATTTTAATAATTGATAATAATATATTTACGATCATAAGTCCATTCTGAAAGGATCAAATGTCACAAAATATCAATCTGTTTCAAATATATAACCTTAAACTATATCTATACGATCGTGTTGATGGTGCACGCGTATTTGACGTATTTGAAGGTGCACTGCCATACGTTGTGGTGCACATTCATTCTTCTGATTATTAATATATTTGTGAATGAATCAACAAATCTCTCTATATTTCACTGCAAATCATTAATACAATAATTGATCTTTTTCTGTTAATTTATTTTATGATAAATATTTCTTTTAGTAATGGTTGACCTTTATTTTTCATTCATATGTAAATTTGTATTTCTTGATCAATGATGACAATATTTAGACATGGCAGTCGGATCACCATTTGATAACGATGGCTCAGGGGCTGTTTACATATTTCCCGGCAACAGAAATCAGATTATCGTCTCATCACAGGTGATCAGAATATGATGATTAGATTAATTTTTATATAAAATTTGATCAAGATATGAATTTAGTTTTTGTATACACATTTAATATTTACTGTTAACCCATCAAAAATACGTATACAAATGTCAATCGAATATTAAAGATTTAATTTCTCAATAAGTGTTTATCTTTCAACAATACTCCAGTCCTTGTTGTCAATTTATTTATTCAATAACTGACCATTCGAGCTTTGATGTTTTGTGTTTTAGAAAATTGAAGGTCGGATGATTTCCCCCGATTTAAGAGGATTTGGATTCTCAATCTTTGGTAGAAATGAAGATTTAGACTCCAACAAGTATCCCGACATCCTTATTGGTGCTGCGGTCAGTAGTCATTTAGTTGGACTTCGGACCCGTTCAATAATCAGGTAAAAATTAAATTATCACGATATCAATATCAAATTTACGTTGTAGAGTTTACGCAGAGAATATTATACAAACGTCAAATTTATTATTATCATACAATTTGGACAATATTCAACTATGTAATTATGATGGTCAGAAAATTCCATGCATGAATGTTACAGTGTCATTATATTATTACTACCTTCATTTGTAAGTAAATTCTAACAATAAAGTTTTCTTTTTCATATTTCCAATATATAACAAACAAAAATTCTTATAAAAATATATTATTTTTAATAAAAAATATTAGAAGACGGAGAATTGTTTAAGGTTTATTTACAATAAAATGATTCATAATTAATGACTGCGATATGACTTTTAAATTCAATAATTTTTCAAACGATTACCAAATTTCCAAACATTAAAACAATTGTATATTTTTATTAATTGTTAAATAACAATTAAATAATTATCCAATTTATTATAATAATTTTTGAATTTGATGTTAATTAACTCCAATTGTCCAGAGAGAAATATCATGCCTCAAATCTAAACGTGCTATAAACACATTTACATATCACTTAAACATCATTTAAATATCCCTCATAAATATTATAAAAACAAGTTAACAATAATTATATATAATTTAAAAACCATTAAATTAACAACTTTATTTGCAAACAAAACATTCGCATTAAATTTAATCGGTTTCTGAATTGATTATACAAATAAAAATTATTAAATCTTTAGACTCATTGATTTATTAATAATTTTATTTAATTAATTTTACAATTTATTTTCAAAAAAAAAATACTTTAAATAATTTTAATTTGAAATTTAAGCCCTAAAAATTCATATTTAAAATTTTATTTATTTATTTTTTATTAAACATTAATCATGTTAGGATCTCGTGTATTAATTTACATGTGATTGGTGTAATACCACATACATTAGAGAAACGTCCCATAATCTCTGTAGGAGAATCCAAAAACATGGTCGTCATTTGGGTTGGAGTAATATTGCAGAGCACAGAAAGAAATTCAATCACAAATATAAACATAAATAATTTTAAAATTCTGTGTATTCATTTTAATAACCATTGGGAGAGAGTAGCATGTGAAGCATTATATATCAGATCTTTCGATCCTAAGATTAATGTACACACGGGTCTTTCAACAACCCTATTGAGCGTGTTTAGAACACGCTATCCATAACTATCCATTGATTACATAATCACTGCTTGCCCGTATAAGCAAATTTTAAATTCGTTTTTCTTGAGAAATGACGATGACGGTTATACCGTCGAAATTAATTGTCCCAAAAAATAAAAATTTGTTTTACAAATGGAGTGTTTTGCTTTATAAACATAATTTTCCATTATTTTTTAATTATCTGAATAATTAAAATAGTTTTTTTTGGTTTTTTCAAAACAAATTGGTATACAACATTTTGTAATTTTTAGTCTTACATATCTTTTTTAATTATTTGCTACCAGAGTAAATTTCTATCTATTTTTGTTGAATCGCCATCAATAACAACTCATAATCTCAAAAAATAAAAATTCATTGTCAAAATTATAAAAGTATATTCTGTATAAAAAGGCTTATAGAAGTTTTAATAATTGAAAGTAAATTTATAAATTATATTATTTTATAATATAATATGTATTTTGTAACTTTATATATAATAATCACTCATCCCACTTATCTGATAATATTTTTTTTCTCTGTTAAAAAAGATGCAAAAATTAAAACAATATCATTGATTAATTATTCATTATTTACTCAAGTGTGACTTGATTGTATATCAAATCTATTAGTTGATCGAGATCAAAAAAGTAGATCAAGCTAAGCAGTCGACCAATTAAGACTTACTAAAGCTTGAAGTTTGACCAACCCTGATTTATAATGTGAGTTTTGTATAAGTACTGTTAAATCATATAGATGCAAGAACGGCTGGAACATTCAAATAAGTTAAATCTCGGTCAAACTATCTATCTCTCTTTCAAACACACACACGTATATATATATATATACTAAATGTGAAAATTTAAGGATTTTTAAGAGAATAATATGATCTTAGGAAAATAAGAGAATGCCGGTAAAATTAGATAATCTTGTTTTTTTTAGAATAACAATTTGAAACTTGACAGTATAAATGACAGTATAAATTTTATTTATTTGAGTACTCCAAAAGTTCTTACATCACTTTAATTCAACATAACATACAAAACTAACATTATAAATCAGGGTAGGCGAAAATCCAAACTACAGCAATATATGTCGAATTTAAATATTCTATGACGATTAACTTTTCCAACAATAAATAAATTTGCAGTATATTAAATAATTTACGATTCAGTAAGTCTTAATTGATAAATTGAGGCAATGGGAAGATAACTTAAAAGAATGGTGCGGATGGAACATATAAGGTTTAAAAAGAGAAGTGGCAAAGGCTTGTTCACTCACGGTCAAACTTTACTTTTAATTGATCCACCAATAAACTTGATCTATGATTCATTCACACCTGTTGTTTTGGAAGAAATCTTTATTATATTATTATTGTAATATTATTATTTATATCGAAAGAATATCTCTTTCTCTCTCTCTTTGCCCAAGACAAATTCAAGTAGACATTTTGTTGCATCTTATTTGAATGAAAATCGCTGCAATTTTTATCGCTTTTGCTGATATATATATGGAGTAAAGATTCAATTAAAAAGGAAAGAAAAAAAAATTTGAAATAAATAATTAAAAATAAAAATTTAAATTTAAATAAAATTAGTTTGAATATTTAGTCAATTACTGTTAGTATATTTTGTCGCACGATGTGGATGAAATAGCTCGCTCCGATTGGTTAACCAATTATAATTCAGAGTTTCAATGTTAACAATCTGAATTTGGTTTCTGATTTCATAAACAAATTTTGACGTCTCGATATTTTTAAGTGAACGATTGACGATCCATTGCTCAAATAAATTTTTTCGATGGACGATTAAACGTTTTGAATTTAAAGAAATTACGTTGTCTGAATTTTTTTAGAACTAATAAATATTTTGTGTTTTTGAATCAAATTTAGTTTTGTGAATATTCTTTTATTTTTTTTGAATTTTTGTGAACGTTAATATTTTTTAATAAAATTTTCGAATTGAGAGTTTTTAATTTAACTGATAATGATTAGTCTGAACAACACTACTGATACTGTTCAAAAATGGGCCCAGCACAAAGCAGTCGAGCTTATAACCACCTTTCAACGATGCACCTCTGCTACCACCGTCCGGTTTTCAGGACAACTTGAGGGTCGGGCTAACATCTATCATAAGGGAGCACTGAATAATCTACGCTTCCTTAATATAACAGGGAAAGAAAGTGATTTGTTTATAAACCCTTTACTTTCGGATGAAAAATATAGTTTTGAGCAAGAGGACATCAGTTGAAAATATTTTGCATAATTTGTGGATACGTTAAACAATTGAAAGAAAAGAGAGCAATGCTCGGAAAATCATTGCAAAAAAAATATAAGAAAATAAGAACAAACATAAATTGTTTCATTAATTAATGCAATAATTGGGTTTTATTTTAATTTTTATAAATGAAAACTCAAATCCTTTCAGACCATAGAATAAATGTTATATAATTATGAAATTAATTAATTAATTAATCTAGGAATACTTGTCTATCTGACAATGAAGCAAAAGATGTTAGTTATCAAGTCGAGCTTGATTTGCCGTATCTAAAGACATCAATTTCCAAAAGAGTCTTTTTCAAAGACAAATCAAATATTTTAAAGGGTACCTCTACCATGAATTGTAAATTACCAAACGTACAATCGAGATCAACTCCAAAATTTTATGAAATATTTTTCCCAGTAATTTTTGGTTTTAAATTTAACTAAAGTAAATTTAATTATTTTAGGCGAATTTATTTTTCAATATTTCCGTTCCCATTGAAGTTAAGCTCAGCTGGTCTGTACGTTTGCCCGACGTTCCCAGGCGTGATTTTAATCGCGGATCTTTGACCAATTTAACTCTGTATCCGATTTTAGAACAGAAGAAACAAGAATCAATTAGCAAGGTATACATTTTTAACTAAATAAATATTTCATTTTCGAATAAAATACACGTGCAACCCATTATTTATAGTTTTAAGTACAATCTTTTCGCCCTTTTTAAAGTTGTAAAAAATACCTTAAAAAACAAGTTTCAGTCTCTTAACAGGGAGGTTTCTGATATCTTTTACAAGTAAACAAATGTGGTTCACCTACGTAATATTTGATTTTCCTATACAAATTTCAATACCATTTTAACGACATTGCTAATGTTTTTAAAGCGTTTTTGTGCTTGAATGTTCCTTGTTACTAGATATTATTCGTGTTTCATGTTAGGATATTGTGGAGTTCACATGAAGTTTTGAATTTTAATATTTAAAATCTGTTATTTTCATGGTGAAAAATATTTTAAATTAAAGTCTAAAATGAGAATTTTATTGTTGAAACATCACTATAATATAAATTCAAAATAAAAACTTTGGTAGAAGATTGTTTATGAAGATTTTTTTAAATGAAAATTTTATACTAATAAAAATGAAGAATTTAGTTTTAGATTTTTTAAAAAAATGTTTAACGATTAAAAGGAAACTTTATAATTGGAAGATTTCCGATATGAAGATTTTTAAATGAATTAAAATGAAAAAAATTTAAACGAAATTTGTAAAAGAAAAATTTTTAATAAAAGGAATGTTGTAAAACTAATTTTGTAAATTAAAAAAAAGAAATAATAAATTAAGTATTCGTATTTATATCCCTTTATCTTTATGTATGATTTATCTCATGTAATGATTTAGTTTAATTAATTTAATTTGTTTTATTTTATTTATCAATTTTTATTTTGTGTAATGGTTTGTGCAAAAGAAAAATTGTTCCTCGAAAATTCTTTGAAAAATATGTTACATCGTGTTTAGTATTAATAAAATTTTGTGTAATGTCTATTTCCGATTCTTCTTTAAACCAAGATTCAAAAAATCATATCGAACCTAACATAGCATCTTTTCCTGCTGCAGGTGAATTAACTATTAAAAGTTCGTTGTGTTTCATTTGGGGACTCCATTAAATCTTAGGTATTCTAACTCATATCACAAAACGTTTCCAAAATGATAATTTCCTAAGAAATAATTTATTTGTCAAAATAAAATTGTGCATTAAATAAAATGTGTAATTAAAATACATATATAAAATCATCTAATAAAATTAAATATATATGAAGATTTATAATTAAACAGACAAATCGAACATTTTTGCACTTTTTAAGGACCAAACAAGAGCTGAATTTGTAGATAATCCAATCTCGAATTTCCTTTTTCATAATTCTTGCACCAAAAATACGTAGATGACCGTAAAATCTCCAACGGGATTTTATTTTATTTTTTTGTGAAGTCTATAAAAAATTTTTAAAGATAAGTAATATACATAAGATGGTCAAAGGTAACCATGAGTAATTAGATTAAACCTTGTACATCTCAAGGGTTATAGTAGACTGAAATGTTTGGAAACTTATAGTACAACCATAAAACTTGTTACATGTTATTTCTCAAGAACTGAATTTAAATACCAAAAATGTCACTCGGGATTGGTGGACGGTTAATATTATTATAAATTATTAGATTTAATCAAAAAATCGATAGGAAATATTAATTTTGTAAAGCCGCATAAGAAGTAAGGAGATTATTTATGTTTTTATTTCCTTATAAAAATATTTAAAATAATATCTTTAATTTTAAATTATATATTAAATTTTTTAATAACCAAAGTCATCCATTTAAAAATATATTTTACGACAATATATTTCGACGGATCTACCGTCATCTTCAGGTCACTAATTAATAATCAATTCACCTGTATATAAATACAA
>MQRK01201796.1:0-11870 GCA_001938485.1 Girardia tigrina
TTATCTCCAAACCGACTGGAATGTACTTGTAAAGTGCTGAACTAGGTGTCTCCTTTCTGTCGGACGGTGTATTGTTATACCACCATAAGGCTTCCATGATACTAATATTCGATCGAGACTCAATTCTCTTGATTGTCTTATGATTTCTCTCTATTATTCCGTTGCAATTTGGTCGATTAATAGTGCGGTATAGGACATGTACATTCCACTTTTCCATCAACTTGCTGAATTCGGATGAATGAAATGTCGTATAATTGTCAATAATCAACTCCTTTGGAGATCCACGCTCGCAGAACAAATTTGAAAACTCTGTAACAATCGACTAACAAATCTATAAAATTTATTTTTCACTAACAAATACTTTTAAATAGAATATTATTTAAAAAAATAATTATCTATATTTTTTCATGTTAAATATTTCATTTAATAAATAAATTTAACATGTAACATGGTCAATAAAAATTTTGAGTTGTAAAAATCAGCAGTTATAATTAGTTATAAAATATTTTTTAATATTAATTTAAACGTTAATTAAGATAAAATAGTGGAGTGGTAAAATTTTGAAAAACACATTATAATTTATTAAAAGAATATGATTTGATATTAAAAGTGATTTTTTATTTATTTAATTAAAGATTTTCATTTTAAAGATTGTCATTTTAAATGTTAATTAATGGGTTGTAGTGTCTAATCAATAATGATTTACAAAAGTGCTACTCGAATTGTGAATAAAAAATAGCTACCTTTACATAAAAAAGAAAACACATCCTTTGAACCAAATGTATTCAATGATCAAGTAGCCTTGGTAAAGTATTCTTCTGTTGATTCGTCGTCTCTTTCGAAATTTAATGCTTCTTCCAAGTCTTCCATCATGGTGCTTTTCTTTAGAAAAGCCTCCCAAAATCGAGCTTCATACCCCTTTACTTCGGCTGACACACTTGCATACACCGCTACAAGATCGTGTGATAGCAATCCACTTACCAGTATCTCTTGAACATTTTCTGGTATCTAGGTCCCTTTGAAGGTTTCAATAATGTCTTGTTTCCTAGTTCTTTCTTGGAAGTTTCGAAATTAACTGTTCCGAGCTGCTGGCTTTGGTTCCCATACTTTGTCTACCAAATGGACAATGCATACTACAGTAAAATCAAACTCGCAACGGACAAATTCTAACAAGTTCTTAAACAATAAAAGTAGATGATACGCAATAAGAAACCCACGATAAACAATAGGGGCTGTGATACTTCACTTTCGGTGGTCGGACTGTAATCGATTTATTTTTGGTATGTTGTCTGTGTATGATATGTTTGTGATCTTATTTTTTTTATAAAGAAAAATGATTTTTTCTAGGTTTGACAGAGCGTGAATGGTTGGATATTCCAAGTGATATTTATTTTTGACCTGGAAGAGTGTGATGTTTTTTTTGACACTTGAGTGACTTTTGTTATTTCATTATTTTGTTATTTTGGGGGCCGTTCGTGTTGATAAACCAAATGAGATGGTCATATATGGATATAATGGATATAATGTATGATGTACAATATACATAATATAAAATTAATTTCCAAAAAAACTCATGAAGATATTGATGCAAAGAAAATCAATCATAAAATATAATTGCTGATCAGATATCGTCCGTCAAATTAGTCCACAAACGACAATCGTTCAAAATCTCTATCTCTACGACCTTACTACTTTTCAAAGCCATATTCAAGGATTTGCAACGTTCAAAAACATCGAGGCCGAATACAACAAAAAAGGAAAAAAAACAGTCAAGAAATAGCTGGCACGATCATCGACCGGAAACTGCCATATCTACCGATTAATTGTTTGTCGATCGAAACTGCTATATCCACAGGTTAATTGTTTATCGATCGAAAACTGCTATATCCACAGGTTAATTGTTTGTCTATCGGAAACTGTTATATTTACAGGTTATTTGATACACTAGTGTAGCAATAAAGTTTTTTATTAATTGTTAATTACTTCTGTTCTTTTATCTTATCATATTACCAAATTCATCTAATTTTGTATTAGATTAGTTTGGTATAATTTATTTCCTGTAGAACAGCTTATTCGATAATTCCTTTAATTAATGGAATAAGTTGTTTTACAGGGGCATAAAAACCTGCTTCTTGTATTAATTTCTCTTACTGATTTTTTTAATTACTTCGGATGTATGGCACCATTAGTAGTCAAAGGGTTACAATACAGTAATTTATTTATTCTATCTAATAGTAATATATTATTCCTTAAATTTAAATTTAACTAGTTTTATTTTAACGTTTTTAAATGATACATCTAAATTTATGTAAAACATCTGCATCTTCAAATAATTCTTTTACCAAACTTAAAAGTGAAATATAGACATGAAAATAAATTTAAATCGCTTATATATTGAATAATCCTTTATTCATTTGTAATTTCTTAAGTTTTAAGTTTTTACCAGTAAAAAAAAATATTATCAATAATACTGAAAATAGCATAACAGTAATATTGGCGAGATATTTATTCAAATTGTCAAAATGTTATCGTATTTTGAAAAATTAACTGTCTTCATATATTACAAATAACTTCATGATACAAAATTATCTAATTTCTTATCTGAGAATCATTATATATTTATTATTTTGTTTTCATCATATAAATTTTTATTAATATTTGAATAATTAAATTATGAAATTAATTTAAAATAACTGTTAAAATAACTTTTTTTAATTTTAACAGTTTAATGTCTAATTAAATATAGTATCTTTAGAATGAATTTCTTTTCAAAATAAAATTAGACAATTTTAAAAATTAAAAATATTGTGTTTAAAATTGAAGAAATAACTAAATTATTGTGAACGAGAATATCGAAAATAAGGATTTATTTATATCACAAGATTTTTAAACCGTTTACCGAATTCTGATTATTTAAACAAGTTTTCGACATTTCCACTACACTCTCCCTTGCCTTCAAGTCACAAACGCATACGCCTTTTGTGCACTGGAGAGTCACGCTCGGATCTGGTTCTGTAACTTCTGTACAAACATAATCTGCAAATCTCGCCGGTCGAACGGTCGCTCAATTCGGCCTCGGTTGCCGCACCTCGTTGGATTGAGTTTGACTGTTTTAACGGCATCCGTTATGCTATTCAATGTCTGCTCGTCCTCCTCGTCTGAGCTATCATTGCAGTCACCTGCATTCGTCAATCTGGAGACCGCTCGCGACCTCGATAGTCCCTCTGCTGGCATTGTTGACCCGCCCTCGGGCACGCGCCTGATGTGTGACACGTGGAACGGGACCCCGTCAATTTCGACTTGATGAGGTGGGCGGAATCCGCTCACGACTGCTCGTCTCCACTGAGTCGTGCACGTCACGTTCGCTGGTTTCACGAACATGGCTTCTCCAACTTGTAGATCCCTCGTCTGCACAATACTGCGGGCCGGAATCACGCCCGTCGAATTTGGAATGACGTTGTACCACGCAACCATATCGTGGACTGGGTTCCCACTTCGCGCCCCCATGCACTTAATGGTCCGATGGCAGCGTTCAACGATACCGTTTCCACTGAGTCGATTCGAGCACCGAAACCGCATTTCGACACCCACTTGTCCAGCTTTTTCACTTTTCCGATTTTTTTTCAGATGGCGAACAACTATTGATTGGTGAACGTTGAGTTCTTGAGCGACTTCCCGTGAATTTTTATGCGGGTCGACTTTGATTAACTTCTTCAAATGGTCGTCGTCAACTTGTGATGGTCGACTACCGTGTTCTTCATCTTCAAGGCTATCGTTGCCACTATGAAACTAAGAAAACCAATGTTATACTGTTCGTAAATTAGTGGTATGTTGTCCAGATACATTGTTAATATTCCGAGTCGTTTCTGTCGCTTTTCGACCTAGTTTGAAATCGTAGAATAAAATTGTTCTCATTTCCTTCTTTTCTAACATTTCTAAAATAAAATAAATACACCTTAAATTAACAACAATAATGTCATACTTGGTATCAGAATATAGAGTAAAGTTTAAGCTTTAAAGTAAATTTAAACATGAATCTATTTATTAATGATTTTCTAAATATTTCAAATAATGAATATTAAATACATTAAAAACGACATTTCTTTTGCATCAACCTAATATATAGTACAAGAGACTTATATAGACGAAACTTTTATTGATATGGGAGAAGCCAGTAAAAGATGAACTGTGGAATTTTATTAATGATTTAAGGTAAAAAGTATTATCAAGAAATTAAACTGACCTAATTTCTTAGATAAACTTAGATAATTTCAATTTGATAAACAAATTGAAATAATGACATCATTTCTTAATTATTGAAAGTCTGATAGTAATAAAACTTCCGTCTCCATAATCAGCAGGAATGATGAAATGGCAAAACGAACTCAAGGGGGTTTTAGGTGCTTTGACCATAGGTGATATATATATATACACTGTATATATGAAAACAAAGAATTTGTTTTGAATTCATCGAATGATGAAAAACTGAAGTACTTGCGTTGGCTAGCTAATTTGCAATGAATAAAATGTTAAAAATTAACTTTTACTGTGTTGAATTAATAAATGTGTCGAATTAAAAAATTTGTTTCATAAAAATTGATTTTTTTCATATTAAATACAGAAAAACTCAACAAAAAAGCATTTGCGGAAAGTTTTTTTGTTCATATTTAACTCGAAGAAAAGTACCATTGATTCTAAAAAATGATTGCTGAAGTATATGGCGAAGATACAATCACTGCCAGAGCCTGTCAAAAATGGTTTAATAGGTTCAGAAAAGGCGATTTTGATCTGAGCAACAAAGACGGCGGTAGACCACGAAAGCAGTTTGAAGACAATTTGAAGGCTTATAGCCTTACTTGATGAAGATGATGTCCAAACGCAACAACAATTAGCTGACGCGTTAGGTATGACTCTGCAAACAATTTCAAATCTCTTGCATGACATGAGCAAGATTCAGAAAGAAGGACGATGGGTGCCGCATGAATTGATTGAACACTAGCAGGAAAATCGAAGAACAACGCGCAAACTTTTGCTTGATCGGCAGTAACACAAGTCATTCATGCATCAAATTATCACTGGTGATGAAAAGTACATTTATTTCGATAATCCAAAACGAAAGAGATCATGGACAGACCCAAGAAAGGCATCAAAGATGACTCCCAAGCATAACATCAATGGAAAGAAGGTGCTGATCTGCATATGGTGGGATCAGAAGGGTATTTTGTATTATGAACTTCTGAAACCTGACGAAACTGTTACAGCGGCTCGCTATGGTGAGCAATTAAACAATCTGAACAGAGAATTTGCCACCAAACGACAGGAATGAACCACAAGACACGAGTACCAGATATTGCTTCACGACAATGCAAAACCTGTCATAAATACAATAAAAGTACTGAACTGGGAAATCTTACCCCTACCGCACTACTCTCCTGGCATTACTCCATCGGATTAGCACTTATTTTGATCAATGTCTGACGGATTGGCGGAACAGAAGTTCACAAAGCACGAAGAAGTGCGAAAATGGCTCGATAAATGGATTGCGTCGAAACAACCGAAATTCTTTTTGGATGGTATTAGCAACATCACAATTTGAGTGTAAACATTTATTAATAACACAAACATTTCCAGTAGCAATTTCTGCAGGAAGCGACATTCTTGATTAATATGTTTTTTGAGCTATATTTAAATCTTTAAATTAATTAATGGGATAAGAATAATATTAACTTTTAATTTCTCAAAATTTTATTGGATAAGAATGCATTAATTAATTTTTAAAATAAACATTAGTTTTTAAAATATATTAAATTCAATAAGTTAAATAGTTTACTAAAAACATTAAAATTTATAATTATAAAACTTTTAATTAATTAAACATTAATCTAATTAAATTAATTTCATTAGATTTAAATAATTAATCAATAGCATATCAATCCCATCTGAGTAGGAGAGTGACAAATCTAAACAGCATAAAAACAACAAACTTATAACATTCCGAAATTTCCTTCACAGATGGAATCCATAAATTACCAATAAATTGGAATAATGTTGTTGTTAATAATGGCTGTTATTGTTAATAAAAGTTTAATTAAAATTTTTTTGGAATTTCTATTTTTAAATCATAAAAACACGAACTTTCATATTTGTACACCTAATATTAAATCTGTTGAAAGTATTGATAAACTAAGTTCCTTGTTAAACAAAAAGGGATATTCTATATCTTTTCTTGAAGCAATTATTTACACTGTATTGCCAAAATATCCTTTTGTGAAACCAATTTTAATAGTTTTTTTTATGTCATGGTGCCTTTAAAATAAAATCTTATTTTGAAACAAAATTACAATAGAGGATTAATATAACTGATACTCTTCTTGAATATATTTTTTTAATACTGAATAAAACTTATTACCAGAAAAATACTAATGTATAAAAATATCTAAACCACATGCTTACGTCCAGGACTATTTAATATAGAACAGCCAAGTGTGTAACCACTGTCTCCTGAAACTCTTCGAACGAAAATCAATCTGGATGATAACGGTAGAAAATCACAGATTCCAACCCATTTTAGAATACACTTTTTGAGATACATGTCAGAATCTGAGTTTGATGTTAAAGAATTATTTAACTGAAAAGAGATATTTTGAGAACAGGTAATTAATTTAGATAATCTTGAATAAATCCTTTCCGTTCCAATAAAAATTGGAGTACCTGAAGAAAATATATTCACATGAACCTCACAGTTTCATTTTTATTATCAATAATATTTATTTAATTTCCAAACATTAATTATAATAAAATAATTATAATTACCCTAATTTACTGCGGATAACCCGCAACCGTGTATAACCCGCATCTCAAATTTTGATCATTAAGTTCCTTTTGAAAATAATAATGGAATGCAAATTATAAATAATGTATAACCTGCACCCATAAATTTTTCGAAAAATCGTCTTTTTCCACTGTATTACCCGCGATTTATCCACAGTAAATTATGGTATATTTTATATGGTTTAAAAATAATTATCTTACATATAAGTTCTTAATTAATAAGAAGCAAACAGAACTAATAAAAACAAATATTTCATACAATATTTTTTCTTATTTAGGCAAGTTAATTTTAATACGTATAAATAGATTATTTTTTATATTTAAGTCCAATAAAATCATAAGATTAACTTAAGAATTGTTTGGCTGCATAAAAATAATTTTTTTAACAATTTACTTTTGTACAAAATATTTTCGAAATTAATAATAAAATTTAATTATAATACATATTTAACAAGAATCCAGTGAATATCAAAAAATAACTGAACTGATTAAATAAAATATACGATAAAAATATTTTCTCTGATATCCATACATTTTTAAAATAAAAAATGAATAAAAAAACAGCAAATAAAACGTTGATTTTGTTATATTAATGCTTTGAAATAACTCTAATTTTAAATGATTTTCACGCAACAGATTTATTATTGTTATTAATTAAAATAATAACAGATTTACACAATTTATATTATTGAATGAAAATAAGGAATTGAAATTTTAAGAACAAAAAACATTTTCAATTTATTACATTTAAAATATAGTAAGGTAAAATATGTTGAAAGTTTATTAAATGTCAAGGAAAACTTATAATTTTAAAAGTTAAGTGAGTTTTAATGATTAAAGGTAGTTACCTAGACTTTGTGATGTTTAATTTAAAAGGTGAGAGTAAGAAACATTTTTGATCGATAAAAATCTTTAAAAATTATGAAAAAAATGATGTGGAAGCGTATTAAATATTTTGTATTAAATGTGTTTAAAGAAGACAAATATTGTAGATATCAATAAATTACTTTTAAAAATTTTATTATCAATTACACTTGTATTTTATACATCGTATTTGAAAGAGCGTTATATTCAGTGTTTCTTTCAGCCTAGCGGTTTTGAGGGGGAATCTCGTTTTCTAGGGGGTGTTAGAATTTCGTTGTTTTTTAATTGATTGCATGTGTTGGTATTACAACTATACAGTTAACCTTGATTTTAGGTAATCAGCAAGTCAACACAAACACCAAAGGTAAAAGATTTATTAGTAACTAATGCACAATAAAATATTAACTCATAAAAGAAATGCAAATTCGTCTTTTCGGTTCATTTAACTAATGGACTTCTCGACAGTAGGCGTACCCAAAGGACACAGTAGAATAATGGAAGCTAATATTGAAAGATTTGGAAAGTTTTTTTTAGTTACCTCTGTATTTTACAACTCCTGAAAACTTATAAAGATTTCTTTTGGTTCACCATTAAAGTCAAGATAACCAAGACAAACTAACAGAGTAGTTCTTCGCAGATCAGTCGCCTCTTCAGCCATGACAGACAGATATAGCACACCAATATTGAATGGTTTCAGTTGTTTTTTTTAAAGACTTGCATGTGTTCTTTGAAAGAAACACAAAACTCACAAGGAATGTTGTGAGAAATATAAGTAGCATCCTGCCATTGCTTAATGCGCCCCCTACCATCTAGTTCAGTGCACAGATTCAACAGTCTGCCATACTTTGTAGTGTGCGTATTTCCTCTTTAACCATCCAATATGTTACCTTTAAATAGTCTACTAGACGATCTTGATTCTCTTGCATAACGGATTCACTTGCTATGTGCAATTGATTGAAAACAGTTCCATGAACTCCCCCTTTACTTTAAGTGTGTATGTGTGCTGTTGTTTTGCCCCATTATTTGCATAATATATCATTATATGAGTGTCATTACTTGAAAACATTCGGGTGTTTATTGCTAAATATGGTTTATAATTGTATTTTTTAGGGGGGGATATACCCCCCGTATAGGGCTAGAAGAAACACTGGTTATATTAGACAAAATTAAGATTTTAAAATTTTTTCAAAAAATTATTTGTAGTTATTTGGGAAAGGCTGTAATAAAAAACACAATAGTTAACCTTTTAGGCGTTCCACAAACTAGTATAGGTAGTATTGTTTCAAAGTTCTATTTGACTATACAAGAGGAAGTTGATGGAAAAGTCTATCAAGATTTAGGTGAAAGATTTCCAGGATAATAAGGCAACTGAAACTGAAGAATTAATTAAGAATAATTGTCAAGATTTTCTTTCGGTCGACTATAGTCCGAAAATGTCAATGGAGAATGGCCCTCGAACTAAGATTACATTAATACTTTGGATTACAGTCACCGCTCGCTAATTCGAACAATGTTTAATCCAAACACCTACTGCTTCAAATACTCGATGATCCGAACATTATTCGGATCCTAATTAAAAATATATGAAATTTAAAAATAATTAAATTTTCGACTATATATGTACTTATAATGAAAATTCTTTTTATAAATTTTTAATATTATAATTAAAAATTCATTTCTAAATATTTTTATCAAAAACTTATGAAAATATTTTATTAATATTCATTTTATTAATGTTAGATTTAATAATGAAATTATGATTTCAATATTAATTTGTTTAAATTGAGAATCGAAGTCCAGTCAAGTAAATTGTATTCCTTTGTAGAAAAAAATTAATTTTGAATTGTAAGACAATTTAATATTGTTAACTCCTTTTATGTAGATGAAACGAAAACACGTTACTTTAACTTTAGAAGAAAAAAACAAGATCAATGATGATATTGAAAATGAGATGTCTTACTCATCTATTTCGACCGAATATAATGTTGGTCGTTCAACCATCTGTGATATTAAAAAGAAGAAGGATGAAATCCAGAAGAAAATTATTGGAGGTACAACCATAAAAAAACGAAAAACCATCAAACTGTGTATTTTCGAGAAAACTGAAGACGCATTGTATTTATAGTTCTTGCAAAAACGTTCCCAGCATGTTCATATTACTATTGAGCAGTTGAAAGATCAAGCGATGAAATTCCATAATGTGCTTGAAGATCAAGAAAATTGCAAGTGATGGCTGATGTACCAGATTCAAAAAAAGATATTGAATAAGAAGACTAAATGTTTGCGAGGAGAAACTGTCGTGTGATGAATCAGCAGTTTTGCCATTTAAGGCAGATTTCAATGACAAAATTTCTGAAATGAACCTGGATGCGAATCAGGTGTATAATGCTGACGAGTTTGCATTGTTTTTCAAACAGTACCAATACACGACTTTCGTTTCACCAAATGAAAGGTCCGCTTCTGGAAAAAAATATAAAAGACTGGGTAACATTCATGCTGTGCAATAATGCGACCGGGACGAACAAACTTCCCTTGCTTGTGATTAGGAAATCGAAGATTCCGAGACCTTTTAAAAATTTTATTTTGCCCGTTAAATATTATTCCCCAAAGAAGGGGTGGATGACCAAAGCGCTTTTCGAGAAATGATTCCACGAGGAGTTCATTCCTAGTGTCAGATAGTTTTCTATTAAAAATTGCCGTACTCCCACAAGGAATAATCTTTGTGGACAATGTACCATCGAATTTTAGTGACGTTAATCTGATAAGTGATGATAGATTAATTCGTGTAATGTATTTACATCTTAATTGCACTCTACTACTGCAATCTATGGACCAGAACATCATTCGCTGTACAAAAATTGATTACCGAAAAAAGCTTTTTAATGAACTTTTTGTGAGAGATACAATAACCACCAACGTTCGTGAAATCAACCTGAAAGATGCGGTTTTCATGTTATATTCAAGTTGGCAGTCTTGATCCCTCCGTCATCCAAAACTCCTGGAAACACTTATTTCCCCATCTAGAGAGAGATGAGTTTTCCGAAGACGATTTTCTTCCACTTACTAAATTGGCCTGACGACTCCAAGAAAACCAAGATCGTTTATCTACTGAAGTTGTCGATGATATTGTAGATCTTGTTCAGCATGAGAGTCCCAGTTTCGATATCCTCACTGGCAGCGAGATTATGGAATATGTCCGAAATGACTCAACAAAAAACATCGAATTTGATCCTGAATGGAATATTGACCACGTAGATTGTTCGACGTCTTTGAGTACTAATGAGGCTACCATAACGGGAGACCAAGATACAATCCAATCTAATAGCAAAGTTATTCGTGCTTTGGAGAATGTGAATGATTTGAGTGATTATGCCGAATACGACGGATTTACATTACAGAATATTCTGCTACTACGGAACATTAGAGAGAAGATTTTGGTAAAATTTTGATCAAATTATGGATTCCTAAAACTTTTCCTTTTTCGTTATGATTAATCGTTACGTTAGTGTTCACTGTTAATTGTTTGGTTTGATTGTTTTGATTAACGATTTTTCTTTATAATGAAGAATATTTTCAATAAATTTGTGTTTGTTTTGTCGAAAAATAACTTGTTCTTGTATTTTTGTTCAAAAAGCGATATTTCTAAGAAGTGCATTTTCATATTGCAATTAAAACTTTAAAAAACAAAATAACCCACATTCAAAAATTTTGTTCATTTAATCTGAACGATTTTTAATCCGAACACTTTAATTTTTTGACTGTTCGGATTAGCGAGAGGTGACTGTACTCTATTTGGACAATTATAGAAGAGAGATTATGTTTTAAACTCAACCAATAGATTGATGTATCGGAGAAGAGTTTGAAACGAACATAGGATGAAATTGTATTGAATATTATGCATGTTATGAGAACTCAAACATTGATTATAATTTTTATCATCATTGGGACAATCTATAGTTGAGCCTTCAGTCGTTGACAATAAAAAAAATAAATAATTTTTTATCCGAATATCAAAAGCAATTCGACATGAAAAACTCTAAAAATGTTTACCACGAATTCCATTGTTTCAAATTAAAATAAATATTCATTATTTGAAAATTTAAATAAAATTAATCAAATCATTCAAAAATTTACAATTTTTAATTTGAAATACATTTAAACAATAAATCATAAGT
>MQRK01201797.1:619-11131 GCA_001938485.1 Girardia tigrina
TTTCATTGGCTACCCAGACAGACAGCAGCAGACTGTACATACTCAGAGTATGTAAAATATAATAAAAACTATTCAATATATATTGAATATTATTGAATATTATTCAATATTATATTTTCCAGTTTTTCTAATAGAGTATGATACTCTAACTCAGACGGTTAATCTTTAGACGGTAGTTAATCTTTATTTGGACTCGTGTCCAAATGGACTCTTTAATGGCCCATTAGCACGAGAGGATTGACAGTGAAAAAATCTAAGGGGCCTCCGGGTACTCTGCCACGGCCCTGGTCTCTGTTATCTTATAAAGTACCGAAACGATAAAGAAAATACATCGTTTCCTCAAATTACAATTTATAAATATCAGTGATTGTTTAATGAGTATGGAATCAATCTTAATTAGTTTATTTTTACATAATTTATGAGATTTAATAAATTAACAACCAATAAGTTTTTGGTAAATTATTTACGTTTCGTTTTTAACAGAAAGTATACGAAGAATTTCTACCTGATAGAGAAAATAGAAAATTTTGAAAAGCTTTGTTTGATTTAAAATTTCACGTCCATAAATTTTATTTTTTATATTTATTTTTTTTAATATAGAAATTGATAAAAATTATAATTAATTATGAACTAAATATTCTCCAGAAATTTATTCATCTGTAGTTGGTCAATAAATATCAGTTGGAATCAAAAGGAAACTGAAAATCGATCAATTTTACCAAAACAGTAATGGAAATTTCGATTAAACCGTTGTCAATTTTTTGAGTAAATCAATTTATTTCAAACGGCCCATAATCTGTGACCAAAGACTTTTTTGATCAAATTTCAGATAAATAATTTGTTGGAAATTTTGTATTGAAACTCAAATTATCTTTGATGTGTACATACAAGAGAAGTTATAGTTTGAAATCTAGAAATTAATAATTAAAATTCAAAGGAATTACAACTAATTAAATTTTAATTGATAAGAATCGAAAATTCATCATTTCTGTAAAATCGAGAAATTTAATATATTTTCAGTTAATATGGAAGAAATAAGTGTCATTTATTCGATTAAATTTAGAAATTAAGGTTTTATATTTGGCCTCGTGGATTGTGATTAGTATTAGGGGTCATTGATAAAGATATTGTGCAATTTTTTGATTTTTAGCCTTCTATACAACCAATATCTTAAGAAAGTAACGTAACGAAAGATAATTGAGCCATTCATAAACTGTCACACGAAAAAATGACTTTTAATCCCATCCCCCCTCTGTCACAACGTGTCACAAAATCTCAACCCCCACCCTCTTTGTGACGTCACAAAAAATCGTTAATTTTTTTATGAAGAAAAAATACTATAATTCACATTTATTAGTATATAAATATCATTTTTATTCAAAATACAATATATTTTTCAAGTGTGTTTCAATATTAATCAAAGGAATGATTATTACTTTGCTATTACTTTTTTTGGCTTCTTTTTAGTGTTGATAATACGATTATGGTTGCTTTTAAGATGAATTTTTAACATTTCTAAAGAAGCGCAATATAAATTAGTCTACACTGACTCGACTTGAAATAATTTGGCTGATAGAAGGACAATATGTATCGTCAGGAATATTCTGACTGGAAATGCCTGATTTCCCACAATGCCTGGTCCCACACGATTCGGATTAACTGAGTTCTGTTTTTCAATATACCGTATTTTTACGCAAATAACCCGCGGGTCATTGGTGACTTTATCTACGTCCCACGCTACTCGCAATGTATAAAAGTAGACGGTGTATCCTAAAAATAATTTGCACGATAGTAACTAACATTTCACAATGATAAACAGTGGATAATATGTGATTTTACATACTCCAATGCCTCTGGCGAGGAAAAAATTATCCGGGTTATATGCGTGAAAATACGGTAATTATTTGTTTTTGAATGACTTTCTGCATATTATATCATTAATGTTTTATATGTTTTTGTTTCAAAAATGTATTTATCATCGTATATTTACTTGACTGAATTTTACATAATTTTTTTTCGATTTTTATAATTTTAATAGAATTTTATTTAATTTTTAAAAGTGCGGCTTATGGAGTTCTACGAAATTTTCTGGTTTGTTTAGAAATTTTAAATTAAAAGAGGTGTTGTAATAGATAAATGTTGTTTTATTCATGTTTTGTGTCTAATTTTTGTTTGCATTTACTGAAATACATGTGTAAAACTGGTGTTTAAACATTAGATATCACAGTGTCGATCGAAGCACATTGGTCCCTGCTTGTTCCCACCATTGGGCAACTCCAAATTGAACACTAATAGCCAATAAATATTCGATGTTACTTGCCAACATTTGAAATCACCAGTAAAATGTAAATTATCGCAGCAGTCATATTACTCAATTTGCGGGAACTGAAACAGTGGTTATTTTAAATTTTGGTTCATATCCTTTATGTAGCATTTTCATAGATATTATTATTATCCTTACTCTTTTTCTCTTTTATTTTTATCGATATAGAAATTGAAGATTATTCTGTTATCATAATTTTCCCAATTAGATTTATTCTGCTTTATCGACTGTTAATATTTCTTTATTAAATAAACCTCAGATAAATGATTGCCGTTTTTATGTCTATAAATATTGTTTACAATATATAATATTATCTAAATAAATAAATGAAAAAAAAATTGAGAAGAAATTCCAGAATAACAGATATATTTTATGTAGTTAGAATTTATCAAAATGATGATGAATTATTGACAAATAATACTAATGCACTTTTAAAATCCTTTAAAAATATTCGGAAAATAAATAATTTATCCAGCTAATGTATTCGTGACATATTTCGATACTTTCCCGTCATTATCAATTGTCCATTGTTGGAAACAGTTTTCCAAATCCTTACTTCGTACACTCATTAAATTACTAAACAACAAAAATAAAATCCAAACAAAGTTACTATTGAAAGGTAAATTTGGGTGTTTTGAGAAAGTATTGTACTCATTATGAAATTATTCCTTGATAAACTTCAAAGGCACTCAGATATGTGATAATAATAATAACAGTCGTCAATCAAGCAATAGTCGCATTTTGAGATAAAGGTTCTTACTCAACATAATCATTCACATCAATGCTAAATCAACTGAAGTGACTGATCTACAGTATTTCTTCCAGCCATGTACGGGGGGTGGAACATTCACCCCCAAAATTTAACGGTTCCCCCCCAAAAAATTTCCAATTATAAGCCATATTTAGCAATAAACACCCAAATCTTTTCAAGTAATGACACTCAAATAATGACATATTATGCAAATAATGGAGCAAACCAACAACACATATACACACTTAAAAATAAATGAGGAGTTCATGGAACTGTTTTCAATCAATTGCACATAGCAAGTGAATCAGTAATGCAAGAGAACCAAGATCGTTTAGTAGACTATTTAAAGGTGGCATATTGACTGGTTAAAGAGGAAATACCGCACACCATAAAGTTTGACCGACTGTTGGATCTGAGCACTGAGCTAGATGGTAGTGGACGCATGAAGCAATGGCGGGATCTCCGTCCTCAAAATGCAACTTTTATTTCCAACAACATTCTTTGTGAGTTTCTTGTTGCTTTCAAAGAACACATGCAAATCTTTTTAAAAAGCCAACTGAAACCATTTAATATTGGTGTACCCTATCTGTCTGTCATGGTCAATAAGGCGACTGATCTGCGAGAAAGAACTACTCGTCCAGTTTGTCTTCGATATCTTGATCACAATGGTGAGCCAAAAGAAATCTTTATAAGTTTTCAGGAGTTGGAAAATACAGAGGCAACGACAATAAAAGAAGGGATACTGCTCGCATTGGAAAATCTTGAAGTCCAATGTCAGCATGTAAATTAGCTGTCCTTTGATGGATCCAGCAATATGTTCGGTAAGCAAAATGGATCACAATCACAAACGATCAAATGCCACACTAAAGATGCAGTCTACATTCATTGTCAAAGTCATCTGTTGCAACTTGTATGTGACTATGCAGCACATAAATATAGTGGCATAAAATAAATGTTGTCTGTTCTTAATAATTTTTGGCGGCTACTTTATAACAGTCCCAACAGCCATCGTAAATTCAAGGCTGTACAAGAAATCCTAGATGGCACCCAAGTGGAACTCATAGGAGCAGGACATCACACTATCAATGTATTTCAGCAACAACCAAATGTCTGAATGCTATCATAGTTACTCTGCAAGAAATTCATGCCGACAGTGGTGATTTATCCTCAGAGGCTGGAATGTTTTCTCGTCTTGGCTTGTTACTGGTCTCAGTATTATATACTTACTAAACTGATCAATGACTGCCAGTATATATTTTTTTCTCGACAATCTTGTTCTCAAAGATCCACAAAAATCTATATATAATGATTGAAACGGTTCTTTCGTTGTTAGAGTTTGGTTGACTTCTTTAGTTTTCTCTGTAAAAACTTTTCCTTCTTGACAGATTTTACAACTCCGAACAGTCTTTCTCACTGTTTCTTCAAACTGGTCCATTTTATAATTATCATGTAGAAATTTGAAAACTTTTTGAGAGCCTGCATTGCATAATATGCGGTGATAGAGTTGTATAAATTCTTCTCTTTTCTCTCTCGGTACATATATCTTGTTTTTTTGTCGGACAAGTCAATCTACAATATTATATTCCAAACATTCTTTTGTTCCATTTTTTACTTATTTCTTTAGTTTCCTGACAATCTTCTTGCAGAGAGATTATCAAATTCTCCTGATCCATTGCCAACAATCGTGTTTGACATTTTGTTCTTTTTGCATCTATATGTTCCATCTGGCACTGTTTACACAACTCAGTGTTCATTCTTGAAATTGCGTCAACGTTATCATGCTTCTCTCCTTTTCGATATTCTAATTTTATGTTCAGGCTGCTCAAAAAAATAATCCAATTCTGGAATCGTGCAGTAATCGGTTTACTAGTCGTCAACATAAATGTGATGGCTCGATGATCAGTCCTTAAAATGAATCTTTTACCATATAGATTGTGAGGAATTATCATTATTATAATTTATCTTAATACTATAATCTATTAAAATCAATATTAACAATCGGTTCTAGAATGTTCTGAAGTCTCTCGAAATTAATTTAATTAAATACTTAATTAAGTATTAAATTAGTTTGTGGTGTGTTGTTTTAATAATTGAGTGTTGTACACAATTTTGAATTTTGATTTAAATAAATCTATATAAATTATTCTTGTGTTCTAACATGGCGACCACGCCTAATTATTTGCAAAATTTGGTTCCAGCAATGTATGCAACGGATTCGGATTTAGAAGAGTTTGTCAAGGAATGCAAGAGATTTTTTGAAGTATCAGGCACGGACCAACATCTGCAAGGAATTTTCGTCAAAGCGTTCATCACCAAAGATTTAATCACGATATACGAACAAGGTTGGACTGGCTTAAAAAACCGGCCCGGGAAATTTGGTCATGGCGGCGGCCCACTTCATCATTAGTTTCATATATTTTTTTTCAATAATTTAATATTACTTATTTAATATGACTTATTTTTAATTTAATTTTTATATGTTTTTCTTTAGTTTCTATAATTATTTCATATATATATAATAATAATAATAATGAAATTTTAAAGTTCAAAAACACTACTTTAAGTTGTAAGAATGTTTTTCTTTATTACATCATTAGTTTCATATATTTTTTTTCAATAATTTAATATTACTTATTTAATATGACTTATTTTTAATTTAATTTTTATATGTTTTTCTTTAGTTTCTATAATTATTTCATATATATATAATAATAATAATAATGAAATTTTAAAGTTCAAAAACACTACTTTAAGTTGTAAGAATGTTTTTCTTTATTACATGTAATATGTTCAAATTCGTAATTGTGGAAAACAACAGTAAACACTTAATTAACTCCTAGTTTTAACAACCTAAACATAAACATAAAAACAACTCACTATTAACTAGTATAACAGCTTTTTCATCGTTTCACTAGTAGATCCTAAAACATCAATGATTTCATTGTTATTGATTCTTGGAAGAATGTCCTTCTCACAAGACATCAGCATGAATGATTGTAAAGTTGGCTGGCTCAGCAAAATTCTTAATCTGCTCAAAATGTATTTCAATTTTGAAAACGACCTCTCACAAGTAACTTGTGATGAGGATAATGTCAAAACAAATTTGTAAGCCAGATACAAATTTGAATAAGCAATACTATGCATTATTAAACTTCTAAAGAACAAAATAACAACAAACAATACATTTTTTGCAAGATTTGCATTTATTTCTGTGGTTGTTGCCTGGTAATTCTACTAATTCAGACTGTTGAATGTTGTCTGAGACAGAGTTTGATACTTCCATTTCAAAGATCAAATTATATTCATCTTCAAGAGTTGTTTGAAAGTTTTCCCATTTCCTTGCAAAATTCAATAATTCAGTTTGAAGCTGATCTTTTGTTACAGTATCATCAAATTTTTTGAGCAACCAACTCAGGTTCTGTAGTGCATCACTTGGCATTCTTTTCAGAATTTCTGCAAAATTTCTTGGATCTAAACAAGATAAATCAGCATAAAAACTACCATACTCAGAGAATCTCTGTTTTAAACTATTAACCATGTTGTGAACTTCTGCAAATTTTGTCATTCCGGAGAAGTTTAACCAAATAATTCTCCATAATACCGGAAGAGATGATCCAGGCAAATTTTGGAAGTAGGAAGTAAAGAATTATTATTGTAATTACAAACGCAGGAAATTTACAGTAATGGCACGTTTGATAAACCAATTATATTTTATCAATTATATACGTGGCATGCTAAAGCAGGCAATCGAGAATTTTCTTTTGCGGATTTTATATACAATCGTGACAAGTTACCACAGTATATCGCAAGATGTCACATGCCATGGAGTAAACAGTTACTAGATGCACAAGTTTATATGGCTAAAATCCATGTTAAAAACTAGTCCTGATTTGGTTCTTTCTATGGTTCCTGTTCCAGATGATAGTGACCGAATACCTATGTTAGGGACAACAGATCTCATAAATTTTCAAAAAAAAGTCAAATTTGGTGCTTCCGTGGAGAAAAAACACCTCAACATCTCCATCCTCATCTTCGTCTTTAGTGACCTACCCAAGTATGTATTTTATTTTTGTGTCTTGATTGAAAGTAAGCAACACATAGTCAATGATTTTATTTTTATCAACATGCGCTAGCTCTATACTGACTGCTTTGTCTTCTATATTCGAGTCACTTTTGTCATTGATCGACAAATTTGAGTCTAAACTGTTTAAGATTAAGTTTCTTTTGGCAAGGCTGTGGCGGTGAGTCCCCNCGAGATCCGCGAACTTCTCGTGGATTTCCCGGTTCGGCGTGAAACTAAGCCGATCTGGGACCACGTGGTCTGGCAAGAAAACAAGTCGATGTCCCCACAGTTAACTTTCTCAATAGCGCTCTTATTCTCAATGTTTGCCTGATAATCGTGACCTTGGAATTTATCATAAATAATCGTCTCATTGACGCCAAGATGCCCAGAACTGTTGCATTTATCATTTCAGCATAACGTTTTATCTGTCGAAATGAGAATCGAAATCAAATGGAACAAAAGTTTATTTAATAGAATATTCGTTGACATTTTTTTAAACTCAAATTTTCGTAAAATAATATTTATTCATTTAAACAATTTTTAATTCAGCTTTTTTTTATTAGAACACATTTGACACTTTAATATTTAATATCACAGTTTTTCCAATAACGAATTTTTACAATTTTCAAGATTTCTGTTTTTTTTACATATAATTGTTGTGGTACACAACAAGGGCGATTAAAACTTTTTTTTAATTGGAGACTCAGTGAAAATTCTAGAATCCATAATCTACCTCTCATTTGCTTCTCGTGGCCCAGCATTGCTGAAGGGTCTGATGGCAAAGGGAGATACGCTTTCACTATAGACTTCAACAGGTAACTCTGAGTTACTACTAGTGGACGAATTGTTGGTGCTACTTTGCCTATCAGTAGTGTAAGATGGTAAGTATCTCTCTCCAGGGATATCATTGCGGTCCAGTAGAGAAATGCCCTTTGATTTAAATGCTGAAAGAATTTTCTTCTGATTGAAGGCGTTAATGAAGTCATAGTTCACAATGAAGAGACTCGTATGAATTGTCCTTTGTTTTCCAGCATTTAAATGGTCATGACAGCATCTATCGGAGACTTTATTGCAAAACATTTTAAAGGGGCCAAATACATATTTATCAAGTGACTGTGGTTCATGAGAACAAAGTGGTGGGAAACTCAATACAGTGATGTAGTTCTCCTAGCAGAAATTGATTGCCTAACTGTTATTCAGTATCATCGTGACACAGAATTAACATTAGTTTTGCGGCTTGGTATTACAGTAATGATTATGTAATTAACAATATCCTTAGAAGTTTAATATGAGACTTGAATATTAATTGTTCTATTAATAAAGTCTACTGTAATTTCTTCCAAAATTTTGAAAATCAGAATTTTATGTTCTTAGAATTTAAATAATGTTCCACAAAACTCATATGGTCGGCAATTTAAATTATTTTTTTCACTTTGAAATGAAATTTTTTCATTTTAAATTGATATTTTTATTTTCAATTTATATTTTGAACTTTGTTTTAAGTTATTTTATGTAGATTGAAGATTTAATTGGTTATTTAATTAATTAATTTATTTAATTTATTAATTTATTATTTATTTAATTAATTAATTAATTGTGAGGAATATTTTAAAATTTGGTATGTTGAAATTGGTATGTTGAATTTTATATGTTGTGTTTAGTATTTGGAAATGTGTTTCTCCCACCCAGATGGAAAATTGATATTTTGGATGTTCACGATAGATAATTATTCGAGTATAATTTGCATTTTAAATTACAGTATAAGATATTTAAAAATTTTTTAAAATATTAGATCGATTCAAATTTTAATATTAAAAATTTAAATAATGTAAATAAATTTTAATTAATTTTCAAATTGATTAATGAAATGTTTTTTCTTTAAATAAAATAATTTTTTAAATAAAATTATTATGTAAATTTATATGTAACCCCGGTTTTACTGTTGCTCCTTTATAATGGGATTCAAAAATAAAATGGATGATCAAATTAAATTAATTTAAAAAACAATTTTGTTTTAATATTCTGCTGAATTTTTGTGTAATTTAACATATATCTTGGATTTTCAAATGTTGATTTAAACTGATTTACCTTTGAGTGCATTAATATTTTTTATTAAATTCTCTGTAATTTCTCGGTGGATTTATTTATTCATTTGTTTATTTCTACAATTTCAAATGTTAAATAAGACTTCCCTCGTGTCTCGAAACTCCACAATTATTATTTATTTATTATAATTATTATTAATTTCATATATATGTTATGTCGAAATATTTTGCTTAATTCGTGAAATCGGCAACAGTTTGCTGAAATTAGTGTAATTGCCGAATTTATGATCTAGTCATTTTTGCTGAATTCACTAACTATATGAAAAATTATCAATTTAATATGAAAATTTCTTAATTTAATATGAAAAAATCTCAATTTATTATTCAAAATAGACTCCAAATGTAAATTTTTTATTCCTTGCTGGCAAGCTGAATTTTAAACGTATGTATTTTTAAAACATTTGTTTCATATTAAATTTATATTTTTTCATATTCATTTGATATTTTTTCATATTTGTTACGACCATAGAGTTAACCCGAAAGAAAACACCGTCGCTATCCACACCCCATACGCCCGAGACCATTGGAGAGAATTGTGTGGATAGTCTAGCTCGACTATCCCCGATTAATGTTAAATGGGTCCCGAGCATTTTGGGGCGACGAATAAGCGAGGAGCTTCCCCGAGTCCGTCCCAATTACCACCCGCAGTTCCCTGGAGTCCTTTGAGGCTTCCTAAAATAAAACAAAAAGTTAACAATTTTAATTAACTTAATTAATATTACCTCGATAATTTAAAAAGTCCATTTGGAAATCCACGCAAGGACTTCACGTATTCACCGTTGTTTACCTTCGCCGTAAACATCCTGCATGATTGCAACGATCGACATCGCAATTGTATTCTTTACACTGTAAACAGGACGACGTCGGAAACCATCAAACATACCTGGTTATTAGATCGTGACAGCACATCGGTCGCCATACATCCGGGAGGTATTAATACCTGCCGAACTTGGTTACAAACACACACAAAAATTGATTGACAAAATTGTAAACGATATTTCACAAAAATTAATTAACGATGTCTGCGGACGAGATTCCAACAAAATTAATTAACGAAATTTACGACGAGATTTCAAAATAAATTCTTTGCTGAGACACCTGAGAGACCGAACCGCGATATAATTGAAAATTATAATACGAGGTAACAACTACCCTTCTCTCTTTTGTTTTATAGCTATGTTAATTTAATGTTTTGATTTTATGATAATTGATTAAATCCTTGCGTTTATTTGATTTTGAGTAATTATTTTAAATTTTTATTGATCCTAAT
>MQRK01201812.1:22782-42180 GCA_001938485.1 Girardia tigrina
GATTGACGATTTTCGAGCGACTGGAAGTGTCCATGGAAAGCGCGGAAAGAACAAGCCAAAACGTGTTCGCACCAAAGAAGCCATTGAAGACGTCCGTGAAGCCTTTACTGCAAATCCTCATCTATTAACTCGACGCAATTCATTTGTTTCAACTGGCGACACTGACAGCGAAGAAGACGATCACGAAACAGTTCGTATGTCGCAAAGAAGCTTGCAGCGAATTTTGAAAGAAGACTTACAGATGCGTCGCTATCATTTGCAAATGGCTCATGCCTTGGAGGAGATGGACTATGCCGCTCGAATTGAGTTTGCTCGAACCGAATTGGATCGATTGGATGAAGATGCAAACAGACTCAACAATCTTCTTTTTACGGATGAAGCCCACTTTCATTTGGACGGAAGCGTCAATCGTCAAGACTGGATCATGTGGGCTGATGAAAATCCTCATTGATTTGATGTTCGTCGACTTCATCCTCAAAAATCGACAGTTTGGATGGGAATTGGTGTCGAAGGTGTTGTTGGCCCATACTTTTGGGAGCGACAAGGAAATGAGCGCGGAATCAAGGGTCGTTGGATGACTGAATTGTATCAAGAGCACGTTATTCCAGAGCTTCAAACTTGGCCGAATTTCAATTCTCTCATTGAGCAGCATGGCGGTGCTCCGCCACACATTCTTGGAGATTTTCTTGAATTGTTGAGTCAACAGTTTCCAAATCGATGGATAGGTCGCAGAACACGGGCGCATCCTGCTCCAGTTACATGGCCACCTCGCTCGCCAGATCTTACAGCATGGGACTATTGTTTTTGGGGCTACATGAAAGGTCGAATTTATCATCGCGAACAACGTCCAAGCACACTCGAAGAGTTGAGAGCAGCGATTGAAGGAGTTGCCAATAAAATCCGTGGAGACCGCGCACTTCGTGAACGCGTTGTGGCCGACTACAGACGACGTTTGCATGAATGTTTTCTTAGTGATGGAGGACAAGTTGAAATTCGATAATTAATTGTTGTTATGCTTTTATGGAATAAAAAGCTTGTTAAATTTTTCGTCTCAAAATTTTTTTTAATTTTTGATGTTTTTTTTCGATTTTTTTTATATACCATCAAAATTTGGCGACGCTCAGGATTCTAAAAATGTATACTTTACCTATAAAAAAGTAGGTGGATAAAAAGATCTAATAGAAAAGTACCTTCGAGTTTATTTCGCGTCACCCTGTAGTAAACAGTCAAAAATAAGTTATAGAATATAATATATTATTTTTAAAGTGTAAAATGTTTTTATACAAATTGAAAGTAAAATAAAATTTATGAGGCGAGACAAAATTTTAATTAACGAAAATTTGTTTGAAAATTGGGAGTTGTGATATTAATAAAAATTTTGTTGTTGAATTATGAGTGTTAAATTTGATAATAATGAAAGTGGCATAAAGGCTACTTACAATTTTTTTTGAAGTAAAGAAAGTAAGTTTTCACAGTAATAATAGTAGTATTGTTAATAATAATAATAATAAGATTAATAATAATAATACGAATATGCATAATAATAATTATAATATTAATAATAATAATATAATAGTAATTATACTTAAATTTTGATAATAATAATAATAATTATAATAATAATTAATTAATACTGATGATGATTATGATAATAATAATACTAATAATAGTTATAATGATACTAATTATAATGATATTAATACTATGATAATAATAGTAAAATTAATAATAATGGTTATGATGATTTTATACTAATAGTTTTAAATAATATATAATAATGATATGATAATTAAAAACTGACATTTCAAAGTTGAGAGACAATTATCCATCGTCCCTGAACATAATATTCAAAACGTGCATGACCGAAAAACAACTTGTTCATCACTAATTTTATTTATTAATTTTATATTTTATTATTTAGAAATTTGTTTTATATATATATATATATATATATATATATATATATATATATATATATATATTTATATATAAAAATGTGTGTATACATATATATAATAAAATAATAAAAGAAAAAATAATAACAAAGTCCTGTCATAAAAGACAATAATAACAATTTCGTCTCAAAAATTCGCAATCTTAAAACAAAAAATTAGAAAAAGTTCTTTTAAAATCTGATTGGTTGACCAATCAAATCAAGCCATTTGACTCAAAATCTCACAGGATACAGACATACACCAGCACAGTTCGGTCAACCCTCATCAATGTTCAAGCAATAATTCAAATTAATTATTTTTTTATTTTAATAATTTCTTTAATTTGATTAATTCGTTTTATGTGTTTTATTTAATTTTATTTATTTCATAATATTATTTATCATATACTTAGATACAAAAGGCACAAAGCAATTCCACAGTATTGTTATTCTTGATTATTAAACTTTAAATCTCGAAACGATAAGTTCGACGCGATTCTTGGTCTTAGGGACAAGGAGAGAAGACATTTGAAAAATAATAGAAATAATGATGAATTCAAATTCAAATGCAGTTAAAATTTCGGAACAGCCATAATATTAAATTAGTCATTTTTAACTATCTCCAGCTCATTTTCATTTCAATTGAAATTTCCCAAAAATTAATACATAATTTAAAAAATACTTTTTTATTAATGCCCTTATAACTTTAAAATAAAACATTCACCTTACAAATGAGACCGTCCACGAAATTAGAATTTTCTTGCAAAACTTTTGAAAACTCAAGTTCATTATAACCCTTTACTGTTGTTTAGTCCGAATTGGAATTCCTTGTCTTATTTGTGACGTATTTCTAGTAAAAGATTGTTTTTCAGAATTATTTATGTGCACCAAGTCTCGTTCATAGGGTGGTGAAACGCAAGGACTAACTGCCCCCTACATTTACAAGTTAGATAGGTTGAAACATTTTTTGTATCTTGACGTCTAGAAAACGAGAGGAGATGAAAATAGGAATGATAAATTATTTCGTTTGACATAGGTTTAACTCCCATAAATACTTTTTCGGCTTCTTACATTCCATGTAATTCTTTCTTGTGGGATTACAGTAACCCCTCACCTTAAAAGGTCAAAGGTCGAGAAAGGTTGTGATACAATAAAATTATTTTTCCATAACAAAAAAAGAACAAGAATTGTTATTTCCAAGTGTTACACATGTACAAATTATTTGTTTTAATTGAATAACTGTGACTCTCATTAAAATATTATCACACAAACATTTCGTGACGTAACATTAAAAAATATTCAGTTTGTATGACAAAACTTTTTTTATCTTCATTAAACGTAATTGAAAAAAAAATTTTCCGATTGTTTATTTCAACTTGACACAAAATTTAATCATTAAAAATTAAAAATAATTATAAATTTATTAATAGATTAATAAATTATTATTTATATTTTCCATAAAACTGAAGAGTGTATGTGTGTGGGTGCGGGGTGAAATAGAGCAATATATAATTTATTTTTAATATTTTCATTATTATTTCAGTAAATATGAATTTGTTTCAATATTTTGTACAATACAAATTCATACAAATCTGAGATCACTGGCACAGCTCATCAGAGTCTGTGTTGTCATATGACGCTGTAGTGTGCTGTGTCGTTGGCGAATCAACGAATCGATTATAGCACTGTGCATCATCGTTATTTATCGATCAATAACATAGGTCTAAGTTCATTTTTTGGTATTTAAATGACACAGTTATCTTGAAAGCCACTCCAACATGTCCAGAAGTCAAATATCGCCGAGTTTGTTAATTGATCCAGAAATATTAAACGACTTACATGAAAAATTTCCAAGTTTGAAAGATGAGTATATCGACAGAAAAGACGTACAAGAAGCCTTAAGAATGTTAGGATTTGCGTTGGCGGGTTACGAGTTTAGAGAGCTCATGAAAGACGTTCCCGATAGTATTGACAAGATCCCAGTAGAAATGTTTATGATGCTTCATGCTAAGGTGAAAGAATCAAAAGATATTGGTCGAACATTTCGTCAGCAGCGGGTGCTTAAAGAAAGAGTTGATGTGAAAGTAAAATATTGCTTTTTTTTAATTAAAAATTTTATATTAAATATAAATAGGAAATTAGTAAAGAAGAAGAGAAAACTTCTCAAGCAAAGCATACGGTTTGCGATGCAGAAGAAAGAGGTTTCACGAATTGGATAAACAGAGTCTTACAAAAGGATCCTTTATGTAAACCGTATTTGCCAATAAATCCGGAAGATCTTTATACAAAACTGCAGGATGGTCTTCTGTTGTGTAAATTGATTAATTCTGCTGTGGCGGATACGATTGATGAGAGACTTCTGAATACCGGAACTAGTTTAAAGAGTGTTTTTAAGAAAAACGAAAACCTTTCTCTGGCTGTTAATTCTGCCGAAGCGATTGGATGTTGTATGGTTAATATAGGACCGGAGGATATCGAAAAAGGAACGAAACATTTAGTCCTTGGATTAGTGTGGCAAGTTATTCGAATTGGACTTTTAGGATTAATTAATTTATTTCATCATGCGGAATTAGTAGCACTATTAAGAGAAGACGAGACTCTTGATGATTTGAAACAATTGAGTCCGGAAGAGTTGTTACTTCGATGGGTGAATTATCACTTGGAAAAAGCGGGAGTAACTCGTCGAATAACGAATTTCAAAGAAGATATTCAAGATTCAGAGATTTATTCTCATTTACTTTATCAAATTGCTCCTGCAGATAAAAGAGACGAAATGGTACCACCAGAAGCGATTCTCAAGAATAGTGATAAGTTAAAGAGAGCGGAACTGATGTTGGGAAACGCGGCCTTGATCGACGCTCGAGTGTTCATTGAAGCTGAAGATGTAGCTTTGGTAACTCAACGAGGGACAAATAGAGATAAACTAAATTTAGCATTCGTAGCAAATCTTTTCAATACGTATCCAGCTCTTATTGTTGATCAAGACATCGAAATAAGAGAAGAAACTTTAGAAGAGAAAACATACAGAAACTGGATGAATTCGATGGGAGTGACACCATACGTTAAAGACATTTATTCTGACTTGAAAAACGGTTTAGTATTACTTCAATTACTCGACTTACTACAACCAGGAATTGTTGATTGGAACAAGATTGTTCGAGTCTTCGATCCAAAGAAGAAGGTATTCCAAATGTTAGATAACTGTAGTTACGTGATTGAATGTGCAAAGAAGTTAAATTTAAGTATTGTTAATCTTAGTTCTAATAACATCAAAGAAGCTACACCAAACCTGATTTTGGGACTATGTTTTCAAATGTTACGTTGTTATACAATGAAGTTGTTAAGTACAGTTTTACCTGGTAAAAGAGACGACAAAGATATAGTTGCATGGGCAAATGAAAAAACAAGTGCAGCCGGAAAGAGTGGTAAAATAACCGGCTTCCGAGATCCATCAATCGCGACCTCCAAACCGGTGTTAGATTTGATAGATTCAATAGTTCCAAACTCAGTGGATTATAAACTCTTGACTGGCGAAGCATTGTCGGACGCGAAATTCGCAATTTCTCAAGCTCGAAAAATTGGAGCTCGAATATACGCATTGCCGCAACACTTGGTGGACATAAACCAGAAGATGGTGATGACAATTTACGCCTGTTTGATGCTGCTTGATTGTCAAATCAACAAGACGTCTTAACATCTTTATATAAACGATTCGTTCTAGTGATGCTACAGCAATGATTCTGATGACACTGCCCAATACACTTTGATAAATGTTTTATTAATACATACGTTTTATTTTTATTTCTATTAAATAAATGAAGAAAAAATCTATTTATTTAGAAAAAATATTATGAAAAGATTTAATATTTTATAATTATTTATTTTTTAATAGGATAAATAATCGTGAAAATGAAAGAAATATTTTGGACTTGCAAATTTCATAAGAAGTTTTATAATTAAGAAGTAAGGTATAGGGGGGTCATAATTTCCGATTGGGTCAGGCTAATATTTACATCACAGTTATACATTATTATATGCAATTAGTAAAAATTTTAATTTTTTATTTATTTTATGCAACCTTTAACCTCCTTAGGATCACTTGGAATTTAGATGTTTTTTAATATCTTAATCTTAATAACTAACGTGTCAGAGATTCATATGATTCATGAAACTAACATTTTTTATGAAAATTGTCACAATAATAAATAATAAAAATAGAATTAATTCAATTAATTAATTTTGTGAAACATATTTCGTTACCGAATTAACAAATATAAAATCGGATGGTCTTGGTCATTTGCATTCAACAGTCGAGTAATATTGGACGTCAACGTAGCTGACTATAAACGTATACGAACGCAGTTTGAACAGGACCTTTTGTGATTTATATACCAAACAACTTTACATGTTAACCATGTCAATATAAACTTTATTACTGTTTACATTCGAATATCGACAAATATCATTCACGAAAGTCTGTCGTTTCAGTAATTTTAATAATTTAAATATTTTTAAGAATTCAATTTGTCATTTGTAATCTTAGGTTCAAAATGGATGCTACAATAAACAAAAATAGAATTAATCATTTCAATAGTTTTGCATAAAACAATATAATTTTTTTAAATAACCAGGTAAATTCTTAGTGGAGTCGTGAATCGTATTTTGGTAGACTTATGTGAGGTGGGAATTTATTTAACTCTTAAATGCATGTCGTTGTAATACTGCAACATACGATGGGTGTCCCAAAAGTTCACGAACTGAGAAAATATGGCGTGGTTACGTGTGTGCAGTGACTGTAACGCTCGGTTTGTGTACGATGACATGAGGGGGGGGGAACCAACCAATTGTAATTCAGGTAAACTCTCATTGGCTGCCCGTCGGTATGTGTGTGACATGCGAATGTATTATTTTGTCATTTTTCTCTATTGTAGTTTGTATGGAAGAGGCAGTGAAATCTCAACGAGCAATCATCTATTTCCTCTGGAAGGAAGAAACCCGCACTGCAGATATTGTGCACCGTTTACACCGCGTCTTTGGAGATGCCTCTATGGAAAGAACGACTGTCTTTAAGTGGGTGCAACGATTCCAGACAGGGCGTCAATCATTGAAGGACGAAATGTGCACAATGATTGAAAGTGTTAAAAAAGATTTTGTTGAATGGGAAACTTTGGAAAAGTTATTTTTTTGGAATCTTTCATGTGTTTAAAATTAATTTGAAACGCTAATTATTAAAATGTAAAAAGAGAAAAGCCGTGGCAGTATTAGAGAACAATATTATGGAAAATGTTTAGTTGCAAATTCGTATCGATTTAATTACGCAGAAAAAATGGGAGTAAATGGAGGAAAAAACCGGAAACAAAAATCATCTCCAAATTTGATTTTCAGAAAAAAGATTATCAAAGAAAAGACCAAGAAAATATTATAGGCGTGCTCAAATAAATTTAGTTTGATTGAATAATTCTTCTTTTTCAATGCAATTGAAGATGATCTTTTCAGTTGATAGAAGCACTTGTTTAGATTTTGATAAAAGGAACTGTTATAAGAAGTTAGTTTTGTTGGGGTTACTTTGGTGAACTTTAAATTTTTGATATTTTTTAAAAATCATATTTATATTTTAGATAAATTAAAAATAATGTTCGGCTAATTAAAATGAAATAATCTTTTAAATAAAAAATTTAAGTTTATAGATAATATTTTTTACTAATTAAAATAAATAAGATTTTGTAAAATATATATATTATAGGTAACATTTCTACTAATTAAATTGAAATAATTTTTGTAAAAATTATATTTCACAGATAGTATATTGCTAATTAAAATGAAACAAGTTTTGTAAAAATTTTAGAGTAATGATAATATTTTAATTAAATTGGGACAAATTTTTATAAAAATTAAGTTTTAAAAATTCACAATTAAAATATCATCTTCGAAGTTAAAGAATATTGTAAAGAAGATTTTGATATATTTTGTAACTCTATTTAAAGTAAAATTAGAATGTTTATTGTACACAGAAAGTTTTATTAAAAAAAATAATTTAAAATGGAATGACTTAAAATTAAAGAAAATTATTTAGGAATTAAATTTTTTACAGGATATGTCCATTAAAATATTTCTAAAGATCTAAATTTATAAACATTGTAAAAAAATTAATAAAACAGAAACAAAATAAGATTTATACAAAATTGAAGAAAATAACATCGATATTATTATTTATATTTAAAATTTTTAGATCTGGATTATGTAATCGAAATATTGTTCCTCATAAATTTGTTTCAATAATGAAAATTGTAGTAGAAATAAAGTTTACAAAATTATGATTTCGAATTTTAATCACGAACCTAATAAGTTTAAATCAGAGAACAAGATATATGTTTGTTGGTTAGAGGTTAAAGATGAAATGTTTTAAAATGTTTTAAAATATTGTGTTTCATCTCGAGGATATGGAAGAATGTCGTGAGCTAAAAGTTGAAAAATAAAGATAATTTGTTTGTTGTTTTTTTTCAAATTTGAGTGTGTAGAATGTGGAAACTGAATGATACAAGTGAATTTGGAATGGAAATGTCACGGGGTTTAGAAGACAATTGGAAATGAGGTGCTTCAATCGGTGAGAAGAGTATGTCCGTTTGAGATTTGAATGTGATGGTGAAGTGTAGAATTGTATTGAAATAAATTTATCTTTAAAAATTTTTCCGAATTTATTTCAAAAGGCGATGTTATTAACATAAAACATACTGACGTAGAACTCTAAAAATTAATAACAAATTTCACCAAGATAAACTGCAAACTCAAACGATTCTTTCTATAAGCTGAAATTCTTCTTTTTGTTGCATCCAAATAATTCTTATTTTAATAATTGTAACGATGGAACAAACACATTCTTCACAGCGGCCTCACATTTGATTGCCGATTTGTATGAGAGTTGGGAACATGTACAATTTTATGAAATGTTTTTCGATTGTTTCTGCATCTCGAAGCATCAGTGTTAAAATTTGGAACTGGGTATAACAGATGTAAAATACAAATTATATTTACTGAAGATTCGTGATAGGTTGAAAAAGAAGAGTGGTCCCTGTTCGAGAAGTGTTGGAATTAAATGTGCCGCAGTCATGTTACTGTGCCCGCTTTGCTAATATCAACATCAGCATATTAATCTAAAGAAAAGTAACACTTATGAAGATGAATATATATATTTAATAAATGCTGTTTATTTAAAAATGTTTCATATAAAGAAATTATTATAGTTTTTGTAATTAAAATGATTTGCTAAAAATAGCAAAATGATTAAAAACTTAATTAATATTATGTAATTTCCATCATTGTATGCAACCTGCTCTCATCTTTTAACAGAAATAGCCCTATCCTGTATCGAAAAAAATATTCAGCTATATTTGGAGAGTATCTGATTACCCTAGTTCGAGCTCTTTATTTGGCTGGAAAGCGAACGGAAAAGGTGATAATCCTGTGACTCCATTTTACTGAATGTTGTTGAATTTTTCATTGGAGCTATAGGAGGACTGCTTTGATTGTGTTTTTCATATGTGGTTTAACATTGTCATAAAGTAGAATATTTATCTTTTTTCGATCCGGTCATTTTGCTGTAAATCTACATTTACTTTGCACCGCTAAGATATATATATATATATATATATATATATATATATATATATCCTTTCTTATCAAAATGTTGTTCAAATGGCGAAAGAATAAAGTCATTTGTGACTAGATCTGATGAGTATGTAGGATGATGCAGAAGTTCCAACTGAAATTCCTGTAATCTTGTCAGAGTCTTAAGTGCAGTACAGGTAGTCGTCGACTTACGACCTATGCAACTTACGACCATTCGACTTTACGACCACAACGCTAGCCGCGGCGTACGACAGTGCATACCAGGTTCCGGTAGCACTACCATTTATGCGTGTACCATTTCAACTGTAATCCCATCTGTCTTAGATATTTTTCATCAAATCCCTCCCAAGATGTCTACCAAGAGGAAGTTGTCTTTGTCTACGCCTGTCTTTATCTACACCAGCGACCAATAAAATGTTTCCTACATGTCTATATATTTGTATATGTTATGTTTTGCAAAAAAAATGTTTCCTATTGTTACGACCGGTCTGTCGGAACCAATCGTGGTCGTAAGTCGACGACTACCTGTATGTAGTTTTGAATTATAGCGGAGCATAATCGGAGTCCATCAGTTTACTAAACGCGGCTTCTTTTATTTGAGTTTCAGCATTATAACTTCCAATTTGTTGCAATAGACATCTGCTGTGATCGACGAACAAGGTTTCGCGAAGTCCTTATGGATTACACCTGTGGCAGACCACCAAACACTCACCATCAGCTTCTTTTGGTGAAATTTGTGCTTTGGACTGTGTTTTTGTATTTCCTTCGTGTCCATCCAGCTTACTGAACATTTGTAAATATCATATTGGATCCACTTTTCATCACAAGTGACAATCATATTTATAACAAGAAAGAAGTTTTTCAGTCAACTCATGTAAGATTCACTTATACAACTTTGATTGGACCAGCCAATCAGAGTGAGTATTTCAATATTTTTGTCGAATTAATTCGATACACATTTTCTTTCAAAGTACCGGCAGACCAACTCGGTACATTGACATTTCTCTCGCTCCCACTCACCCACTCGACTTTAATCAGTGGTAGCAAAACGTGTTCGAATTTTCAAACAAAGATAATGAGTAATGTGACTCGATAAAATTCAAAATTATATTTGTTCCTTATGAAACTAACACAATTCAGAATTATTTAAATTTTCACTTTATTTTTTACTTTAAATTCTTTTTTTATTAATTATTTAATTATTTATATCTTTTCTTATTTAATTACATACATTATCAAGATATATGACAATCAAATTCATGAGCAATTAAGTGAAAAAATTATCAGAGATTGTCATTTAAAGATCACTATGTTATTGTGATGGAAATCTTCCTGTACTCTTAACTTTCTCGTGTATTCTGAGATGATCCTCTCCTTCTCTTATTTTATGTTAACTTAGAAACTCAATTTTTTGTCTCCATAACAATTAAATGGTGGTAAACTAAGTGTTAAGCAGCAATTTAAAAGCTATTATCCCTGTACTTTTAGCTAAGCTTATGGGGCATCGAAGCATTTAATTTTTGACTGAATCCCAGGGACTGAATGTGACGTAAGGTTGTCACATCATCATAGAGCATCTTTTCAGCAAATTTCAGGTATGTTGGACGACTGATGTTCCTTTCGAATCATTATTTACACTTTGTAATACAGAATAAATTAAAAACAAGAAAAAAGATCAAATTAAAACCGCGGAAACTTATGGAGAAACCCAATATTACTAAATTATTTGATTTATTTTTGTTGTCTAAACAGAACAGTGTGAGAATATGTGTAATAAACGACTCAATCAACAAAATGTTTATTATGAATTAGTAAATTTTAGTAAAAAAGATTTAATACTAACTAAAAGTATTGATTATTTTTCACGTTGTTGTAACGAATAAACTTTGATTAAGCATTGATTTCCACGAAGGTTGTTCAAGTAATCACTAAAGAAATAAATGTATCGTACATCAGTCATAATATTCTTTCACAGTGAAGGAAAGAAGATTTTTGCTTTATATTATTAAAAAAAACTATGATCGTTTTATTCTTGATAATTTTGTCAACTTTTATTAGAACTGTTCTCGTATGTGACTTTTTCTCAAAAAAAATGATAAATAAGTGGAGCTTCAAATTTAATGTTGTTTCAACTGGCGCCACCGTAAAATAGTTAACAATATCGATGATGTCTCTCTATTTTACCCTACTCATTCGATCATTAACACAGTTCAAATTTTAGAACGAATCTTATAATCTTCTCAGAACACACATGATCTATGTCTTTTATGAAGAAAAATATGCCATCGTAAAAGGGTTATGATTATTTATCAACTTTATGTCAGATGAGAATTACTTATGAAAGACAAAAATCATCGATTAAAAATATATTGTCCCATTGTGATACCTCACTTTTGTAGAACGGAGTGTGTTGGATATTTTTTCATGTATGTATTTTTTTTACTTTTACCTCTTTGGGATGTACATAATTATTTCTGTTTATTGACGTGTTTGTATGACGTGTTTCCAATTTTGTGTATTTTTGGCAAAGCCAAGGAAGAAGAGGAAAATGTACTTTTTTATGTTTAACAGAACTTTATCTTTTCACCATGTGTAGTCTATCCTTTGAATTATTCGAGTTCTTCGATACTAGCGATACTGATTTTTTATGAAACCGTCACAAGCCTATCGAAGACTGATTTATTTAACACGTTTATCTGTTTTATTTGGACATTTACAGATACTTTCCTTCCTGTAATATGTGAAATTCGAAGAACGAAATATCCGATGTGTTACATAATTTTTGCCAATCTGATTTCCACAACGTCTGTGTCTAATTAGATACATAAATACTTTATATTATGCACAACGTGTTAAAGGAATTAAGTTATCTAATGTGAAAAAGAAAGCAGGATTTATATTCGTCTTACACCTATTTCAGTTAATAATTGCATCGAAGAATTCATTCTCTACTAGAAATTCTGTTTTAAATAATGATGGAAACTTTAGAAAACAATACATCTGAGCATCAGCATGTCAATGAATTATCAGATTGGGAAGTGCATTTGAACGAAATGATGGCTAAAAACAATTACGGATTTTATAAGAGTAGAAGTGAGATTCACTACGGTCCACAGCCAAACTGGAGCGATATGATACCGAATCATTCAACGGAGGTGTTTATTGGTGCTCTACAATGAGATGTGAATATCTATGAGCTGATCTGTCTAATTGAGGACACTCTAGAAGAAAACTTTCTAAGCCGGGTTTTCGTTTATGGAATCGGAACTTAAAGTTGAATGGGCTGCCAAAAAAACAAGAGCCATCACAATGTTTTAAATTAAAAATCTCACTGCTGAATGTACCGATCAGAATCTCAGAGATTATTTTTCTAAATATATTGAAAGTGAATCAGTCTAAAAAATTCGAGATTTTGCTTTTATTCATTTCAAAGAAATTCATTTCAAGCTTCAGAAATCAGTGCTTTAGATGTCAGTAATAAAACTATATTACATCTAAAAAAATCATTAATTCAATAAGGATTGATTAATTAGAAAATACTATGACTTAGCGTTGACTTAAATGCCGTTTGTATTTCATGATATTAATAAATTTTTTCATTAAACAAGGTTATTTTCATTTTTATTTTGTTTATTGTTTTTTTTATCACTGATTTGGTTTTTTTGATACTTTTTTGATTCAGTTCATTTTAATTACTTTTATCGTAAGTAAAAATAGTTGATCCATCATCATCCCGGGATCAACTATTTTTACACCCATATTCCAAAATACCCGAAAATCAATGTTCAGTCGGCAGTCTCAACCAGATTATTGAGAATTTTCGATTATTGCAATCGTTTACATAATCAACATTTTTTCATTTATAAACAGTTGAATTAAATTATTGGATCTGCAAATGACGGTTGGTCAGTCGAAATATATAAAATGAATTTCGTTGTTTAAATAGACGGAACAGTAAATTATGTTTTGTGGTTGTGAAAATAGAAGCAGGAGACTCGATGGTCACTAAAACTTTTTTTTCATTAAAATCTTTTGGAAATTCATTGAAGATTGCCAGTTAATTGTATTCGTGGAATAAAGGAACAAAATTATTTTCGTGTGATGGAAAAATAATTAAATGTCACCAACGGAGGAGTCGTCAAGTTGAAATTGTCGGAATATTTTGGTGGCCATTAAACATTTTACACATGAAGTTAGTGGAGGACAATGACGATTGTGTTTTGATGTGAAAATTTTACAAAGTCCATTTTATATGTCAGCTTGATTCTAAATATTGAATTATTCGTTATTGATTATTCATAAAATAAGTCCAATTTCAAGTTTTAAATTTCAAGTTATAATTCGATTTTTTTCAATTTTCTAAACCAGAAAAATATATATAAATTAAATAAACGGTTCACATATTTTGTCCATTCATGATCGGTCATAACTCAAGCATGAAAGATGACACTTAAGGTTGTAGCAATATTTATTAACATATAATCTAATTTTACATTTTGAAGTTGATGAAATTTGGATGCACGTTTGTTGCTACAGTAAATATCATATCATATTTGTTACTTTTTAAACTTAATAATTTACTTTATTTTAGTTTTAAATGTTTCAAATGGCAGTTAGACTATCTAAAATATAAAACAAACAGCTGTTTTCTCAAAATTTTATTATTATACACCGCTTTCGACAGTAATAACATCGTTTGTAAAAGAAGTTAGTTGAAATTTCATCTCACCAAATAATTTAATTCCTCACTTATCGCTATTAATGCGTTCTAGGATCACCCGCTAGAGATGAAAATCCGCGTAGTAGGGGCGCTATATTTACGAGTGGTGTCCCAAAAGTTCGCGGACTGATAAGTAACAGCAAATTCAAAAAGTTTATTCCAATTAACAAAATTGATCAATCCTCATCAGAATCGCTATCGAACTTTTCAATATAATCACTATTCAGTTTCACGCACTTTTCCCATCTCTGTGTCAACTTTCTAATACCATTATCGAAGAAAATAAGTGGTATCTCCGCAATCCACGCACTGACTACTGTTTTCATTTCATCCAAATTGATTTCAGGGAGATAAAATGGGAGACACGTTTCGTCCACTGTCACAATCCGTGACTAGAACGCCTCACCGAGATCATGAACCAGTTGCAGCAGTTCTTGACAAGCAGACTTTTGATTAGCCTTCTGGTCGTTGTTGAGGAGGCGTGGCACCCACCTGGCAGTCAGTTTCCTCATATGCAGCTCCTCTGACATGATGCGGTGCACCTGACTTTTAGAAACGCCTGTAATAGCTGCTATCTCACGGATAGTGAGACATCTGTCCCCAAGAATGACTTTCTCAATAACTTTCACATTTTCTTGACATCCGGACGTTGTTGGTCGCCCACTGCGTTCATCATCCTCCAATGATTGACGCCCTGCCTAGAATCGTTGCACCCACTTAAAGACAGTTGTTCTTCCCATAGCGGCATCATCTAAAGACGCGGTGTAAACGGTGCACAATATCTGCAGTGGGGGTGTCTTCCTTCCAGAGGAAATAGATGATTGCTCGTTGAGATTTCACTGCCTCTTCCATACTAACTACAAGAGAGAAAAATGACAAATTAATACATTCGTATGTCACACACATGCCGACGGGCAACCAATGAGAGTTCACCTGAATTACAATTGGTTTATTCCAACCCTCATGTCACACCGCGCGTTACAGTCACGCACACACGTAACCACGCCATATTCTCTCAGTCCGTGAACTTTTGGGACACCCCTCGTATTTTAATCATATATTTTATTTTAATTATTTTAATATTATTTTAATGTGTTCAAAGGGACAATAGTGTCCAATGCCATTTTTTAAAAGCATGCCCAGAAAAAGCTATTCGTATTTGACACTTGAAATCTTATGACTTTTCTCCTATCACTATTGAGTACAATTGCAACAAATGTGAAGAGTGGGCAGTACACAGAATAAAAATTATATTGAAATAACCTATTGCGTTTCACAGGGGACAAAAGTGTCCGCTTTTTAAAATTCTGGATAAAAGTTCATTATTATCGAATTATATAATCTTTATAGTTACTCAAACATGATTTTTGAGCTTCACAACATTCAATAAAGTCAAAAATAGATTCTCAGTTGTTTAAAATATTAAATTATTTTGTGAATTTTCGAATATGAGTGAATAATCCTATGCATGTTTTCTATATAATTTTTTATTGAATCTCAACAGTTTATAAAAAACTAGTCGAATGAAATAGTTTATTTTTCATAATACATTGTGTATTGAAAAAAAGTTTTTTTATAATCGTCAAATTACGACTTCTATGGTAAATGACCGGAAAATAAGCCTAAACTCTCTCACAATCTATGGAACCCAATTTAAATAGTCTGCGTTCTGTTTTCAGACAATGCAGTTTTTCTTTTCTTCTTAATAAAATTATACGAATGTTTTTATTTTAGTAAACTTTATTTATTTAATGTATTTCTAACTGATAATTGCATCTGTAATAGGCATATATACAATTATATCTTAATACGAGTACAGGAAATTGTTTGTTCAGATTCGAATCCCATTTTAGTATTTCTATTTCAGATGGCACGAGCAGCAAAGTTAGCTGCAATAAAAAGGATTACTGGCGAAGATAGTGACGACGAGCATGAATCAGACTTATCAGTGATTGATGATATTCATGAAGACGTTTTTGACGAACCTATGATTGATGCAGATGAATATGAATTTGATAGCATAAAAGAAAGTGACAGTGAATGTGAAATGGAACGTGAGGAAGATTCTTATGAAGGTGTTTATTTTGACAGAAATGGTACAAAATGGGAAGTAATCGATAAAAATTTGGCAACACCAGGCAGATCAATGAGACAAAATATTTTGCATCCAGCACCTGACTTGACATCATATGCTTAACATCGAATTAAAGAAGATCCCATTTTAGATAGTTTTTTCATTTTCTTCAGGAATGACATGATCAAAACCATTATAAGAGAGACGAATCGACAAGGCCGAAAAACGTTTGGTGGAAATTACAAGACAGTGGATATTATTGAAATGAAGGCATATTTAGGGTTGTTGTTGCTTCGTGGTGTGTATAGATCATCTGGAGAATATACTGATGAGCTATGGTCTCTTCTCCATGGCCAAACCTATCTTTTCTTAAACAGATTCATTGTTGATCCATGTCAACTAACCTACGTACCGAATGCTTCCATAACAGTTGATGAGCAGTTATATCCCTACAGAGGACGCTGTCGCTATCTTCAATACATGCCTTCAAAACCCGCTAAATATGGTCTTAAATTTTGGCTAACAACGGATTTGTTATTCATTCTATTTATGATCCAGAGTGAAACAATCGGAAATTACATCGTCGTCCGATTGGAACTAGGAAACGCATTACGACGTCAACATATAGAACGATGTTAGGTGCACCATTCTTTATCAAAATCAGTTTTAATTCCTTCTTTGATGAACCATCATGATGATAGAAAGAGAGGTGTATGCAATGAATGCTGTATTGGTGAATGCAAAAAGTGTTCTACCAGATGTGATGGATGTCACGTTTTTGTTTGCAAAGAACATTCCCAGCAGTTGTACAACACCTGTGCTAATAATTGTTGTTCTTAGTTATTTCTGTCTTTCTTTAAATTATATAAAACTTTGTTGAATTGATTTTGTTTCTGTTGATTGTGAGTGAAAATCAGTTATACCATCTGATTATATTACAAAAAAAATATTTCGTCTTTTTTGCTTTTAGATTCCCTACGACACTATGAAGCTGTTTGATGAAAATTATAATTCGAGATCATAATTAATTCAATCGAACAAAATTGTCATCTCTGAAACGCAATAAGTGCATTTTTTTCGAACACTTGCGAGTTAATTAAATTTAATTGTTTAATTAGATTTTGTTTAAATGTGTTAACAATGAAACTGGAAAATTTTGATTTAAAAATAAAAATTTGGTGGCTCGTTTGTTGTTTTTAAAAACTTGAGAGAAGTTGTTCATTTACGAGATAGTCAATGTGGAGATCAAATTGGATCAAAATTTTGGGAAGTGATGTCGGATGAAGATGGGAATCGATCCAACTGGCACGTATCACGAAGATTCCGATCTGCAATTGGAGCGTATCAATGTTTGCTACAATCAAGCCACTGGAAGAAAGTGTGTTCCACGAGCAGTATTAGTGGATTTAGAGCCGGGTACGATGGATTCAGTTCAAGTGGTACTATTCGGTCAGATATTTTGAAAAGACAATTTCATTTTTTGACAAAGTATTCTGGAAAGAATTTGGATAAGAGTCACTACAATGAGGGCGCCGCAAAATATCGAGTGTCGTTGGAGTTGGCCTTGAGTGAGTTAAAATTAAATTATTCCCCACCGACACCGAGATCGCCCCATGAATACAGGGTGCCATGACTGCGCTGCGTTCGCTCTTCTATCAAGTATTTAATTTAAAATATTATAAAACCTTTTATATTGCCTAATATTTTTAGCAAGCATTTTCATAATCTTTGCAAACTATTTAATAACAAAAAATAAAAATGCTTGATCACTTTAAAGGAATTGATAACCTGGATACAATCGACCTATAACATAGACGTATCAAATAGTAAAGAAACTGCGCTAAAACAATTGGGCTCAGAACAGTATATGCTGCAAACTTTAGAGCATTAGAAGTTATTAATGATGATAAAACTTTATATTTTTGGACGAAGTTGGCTTTGCTGTTGTTATTCGTCCAAATCAAGGTAGAAATCGACGCGGAGAACCCGCCTTTTTGACTGTTCAGCGGCTAGAAGTCGTAATATTTCATTCGCGGCAATGAACAAATATGGCATGATGTATAATGTCATATTTGAAAGAGCAATAAATGGCGAAAACTTTAAACAATGCCTTAACAAAATTCAAGAGTACTGCTTTATCAAAGGTATTAAAAACCCTATATTTAACATGGATAATGCTCGAATTCATCATTATCATGGCTTAATGAATAATAAAGAAATGCGGCAAATGCCACTAACGTATTTGTTACCTTATTCCCCATTTCTTAACCCTATTGAGAAAATATTTTCTGTATGTAAGAATAACGTTATTAGAGGTTGTGCTCGAAATGAAGCAGAACTTAGAAAATTAATTCTTGATAAGTTCAATGATATATTAACTGAAAATTGCGGCACATTCTACTAAAAGATGTTTTGATATCTTCAAATGGCTGAGATGGGATAAGTAATAAATGATTACGCTTAGTTATATGTAGTGTTTATAAGTAAAAAAAAATAAATTTAAAATTTTCGTTACTTCTTTTTTACACAATATTTTTTGCATTTATATTTTTTATGAATCAGAGATTTTGTGTTTAAATTTGTTATTAAATTTCATGCAAAAATTATGAAATAGCTCTAACAACCTTATAATAAATTATTTCAAATAAAATAATTTAATTAAAAACAATTCCAATAATTTTATAACATTTCAAAAAAAAGAAAAAGGATTAACAAAATTAATGAAATTGGCGAAATAAAGAGGAACGAAAATACAAAGACAAAATTTTTAAAGAAAAGGAGATGAAAATTTGTTTAATTTTATTTGTAATATCATTAATAACAAAATTGATCATCATGAATTCTAGTTCGAATATTAATTATTTCGAACACAAACTTGCAAATAAAATTTTGGAGTATTACAAAATTCATAATAGATTCAAACATTTTAATAATATTATTAATAAAAAAATTTTTTTATAAAAACAACCACGTTTTTCAAGCATTACCAATGCACTAAAAAGAGGAAAATAATTTTTTTTTCTAGACATGTGCGAAATTTTATAC
>MQRK01201829.1:283-11893 GCA_001938485.1 Girardia tigrina
TTGTATTTATATACAGGTGAATTGATTATTAATTAGTGACCTGAAGATGACGGTAGATCCGTCGAAATATATTGTCGTAAAATATATTTTTAAATGGATGACTTTGGTTATTAAATTTAATATATTTTAAAAATTAATGTTTATTTAAAAAATTACGTAATGTCTTTTTATCCAATAAAATTATGAAAAATTAAAATGTAATATTAAAATTTCCCCATTCATTGATTTTTTCATATTTGAATATTTAATCAAAAACTATATTAATCAAAGAAAGATGACCACTGAAAATTGTTGTGAAGAATCTGTTTGTGTTGTAAATAAATGTTTGCATTCAAATTGTGATTTTGTTAATATTGTTATTTCAGTGTTATTTATTATTTACATTAATTTTTTATAGATAATTAAGATATGTGATTTTTGATATAAATAATAATAGTTGTCTTTTTATGATAATAAAGATTTTTTTGTTAGATTTTTTATTTAATTAAAAGTGGTCACTACAAATACCAATAAATCGAATTACTCAATTAATACCGGCGTTTGGGTTTGACAATTCTGCCACAAGAAGAAAGAGGAAAGGAGGCAAACTTGCTGCTATTCGCCGTGTTTGATAAATTCATAAATGAATTCAAAAAGGCTATATAGTCGGCAGGAATCTGGCCATCGATCTATAGCTGATTGAGTTTAAAGGTAGATGTGGATTTATTTACACATATCCCTTCTAAGTCGAATAGATATGGAATTAAGCAATGAATGCTGTGTAGTGCATAATAGATTAACTCAAAATTGAAAGAAAAAGAAGACGGATTGCTACCGATAGTTTTTTGTCATCTTATTCCTGATATCAAGGTCGTCATCGGAAAAAAATCATCATCTGCATCGTCTTAAGCATAAAAGACAATAAATTGCACTACAAGGTGCTATTTATACAATAAAGGTACGAAGAAAATACGTAGATCAAAATGTCAGATGTGTAAATTTTATATGAAATCGCCTTTCTGAAACAATTCTGCAAGTAAGGAAAGTAATGACACTTCAAATTAATATATTTTATGCAAATAAAATGATGGAATAAGTCTCATAAATGTATTTTCAGTTTTTTTGTCAATCATTTTCTAATTGTTACTTTTGTTGTTAACATTTCTCAACTATGTAGGAATATAAGTGTTAATACATATAAAATGAAACTAAGAGTTATTTCATAGTATATTAATAGTAAAATGTAAAAACAAATAGTTCCATTGAATACATTGTGAGGAATGTTTTGAATTGTTTGTTGTTTTATATTGTGCATGTTGTATGTTGATTCGGATTGTGTCTCTCCTACCCAGATGGTTGATTGGTATTTTCTTGGATTACTACTAATTGAAAATAATTTATTTTAATTTTAAAGTAAAAAGATTTGAAATATTTTTTAAATGTAATATTTAAATTTTCGAATGTAATTTTAAATTTTAATATATTAATTTAATCGGTACTTTTTTTAAAAATGTTTAAATTTAATTTTAACTAATTAGAATCTTTGTAATTAATAATAAAACTTGTTCATTTATTTTTTTCTTCTTATTAGCTTACTTTCTTTTTATTATTATATGTATGTATCCATAGAATTTAGAAACTTGTTTTTGAAGGCTTTTTACTCAATCGATTTTCTTCGAACTTGGTACAATTACTCATTCTCGATGACAATAAATGATTATGTGAAAATTTGTTTAAAAAAAATTTTTAAGGTCCCAAAATGGGAAAAACGGAAAATTCGATATTCCAGAACAATATTAATTGCAAGATATCTACGAATAAATTATAAGTAGTTGATATTAATTTGTTATTGTGTTTTTTTGAAATTATTTATTTAATTAAAACTTTAATGATAGAGTTCTGTCTGCATAAAGAATGGATATAAAAATTTAATTTTTTGATTTACTAGTTCACAATTGTTTATGTTTATAATACGTTTTGGCTTTTTCCACAATTCTGGTAGTTTCCTGATCTAGCAGTGCTTTTATAACGCAAGAAAATCATGATCTTAAAATTACCCCACAAACCGTAATCAAACCCACATACAATAACTAATCATTGGCATATCTATCAGTAGTAATGTTAGAAAAATCTGTTTTCAATATCATTCCGTTTTTACAAAGTAACGGAAATATCTGATAGCAAAAAATAATTTATGGATTTGAATCTTAAATAAGATGTTTGATCTAAAAATTCAAGTCCATAAATTTTGAGTTCTACATTTATTAATAATGTTCTAGATCAGAATTTATAATCTTAATTTTGCTGTTTTGTAATCAAAAAATGATTGATAATTTAAATCATGAAATATAATGTCTAACTCACATTTGTCATGTTTCTTTTGGAATTCAATCCATAAATGGTATATAAAACAATTTAATTTTTTCTTTTCGTCGACATTAATCAATTTATTTTTGGCAATAAAATTTATTTCCGATACTTTTTCTAAAATTGTATCCGAATTAATCTCTGGTTTCTTAAAATTATCTGAATTCCTGTTTGAAAGTACGGTTGAATTAGGTTTCATAATTTTCGTTTTCTTTCGATTTTTGTGTTTCACCACTTGATAAAACTCATCGTCTTGATTTTCGTAATCCTCCAGATAAATTTCAGAATTTAGTTTTGTTTCCTCTAAATTAATTTTAACATTTGATTCATCGGTTTTAAAAGTCTGCTTGATATGTTTATCATTATTGTTTTCCAAATCAAATAGATTAACTCCTTCATTATTTGAAATAAGAGCATCGCATAACACAGTTTCTTCGGAAATACCGTTTATATTACAAATCTTATCTTGATCTTGTTTCTTGTTTCCATTAAAGGCTTTCGTTTTTCTTTCTGGCTTCACAGTCTTACTACAATCTTTGGAGCTATTACCATTGACGTAATCAGCAAGTGTGTCAACAGATTCATCTCCAATATTATTCGGAATAGCAGATGCTAGATATTCGTTCTTAACTCCAGCTTCTTTAAACTTTTTTCGTTTACTTCGATCTACATCATTCGACTTTGTACTTTTTTCGAGTGATGTCTGAAAATAACAAATATTTTATGCATTAAATTATTACTGAGTTATAAAATGTTATGGTATTCCTTTAAAGCATGAAAAAAAATAAATTAATTTTTTCTACGAAAATGAAATACAATATTTTCATATCGATTTTAAAAAAAACTATAATACATTAACAATAATAAATATACTAATAAAAAACATCAAGACGCCATTTAAAGAATAAAATTTTATTATTACAGACAATTAATTTCGACGGTATAACCGTCATCGTCCGGCAGGCGCGTACACAGGGCGATAATTCCCCTCCGAAAAGTTTGCATTGTGGTCATAATTGCGTAAGAAAAAGTTTAAATGTTTAAAAAGTTTAGAATGTGAACTATCCAAAATTATTAATATTTTGTAAATTAAAAAAATCCACCCCCGAAAAAATTGAATTATGATCTTAATTACATTAAATTTTTTCAACTGAATATTTTAGACACTATTGGCAAAAAACCCCAGAAGACTTAAGCTTCTATAATTATTCTACAAACGTATGTAATTTTATTTCAAATAAAAGTTTTTTAATGTGGCATTTCGATGGTAATATAAATTTCAACATTTTAATCATAAATAATTTTAATTTTTCTAAATTTGAAAATCAAAATAAAAGATTGCGTTGCGTAATATTATATCCCCCGAAATATTTTTCTGCGTACGCGCCTGTAGTTCGATTATAAAGAAATTATGAATTTTAGATCTGCCTATATATGCAAGATCATGTAATCAACGGATAGTTTTCTCATCTAAACACACTCAATAAGGTGGCATAGTTACTGATTTTTTAAAATAATTTGTTATGGGCTCGTTCGCATAATACGTAACGCGAAAAAAATCACATTTTAGACACCCCCTCCCTCCCTGTAACAGACAGTAACAAAACCCCCCCTCTAGACTTAACGTAACATAATTTTTTTCAATATAAAAATAATAGGTTAAACTTATTATCCCAAAAATTGTCGGCCAAGTATCATTATCAGACTGGTGGCCTAATATTAAAATAAGAAAATAGAAATCTCAATAAAATCTTATTAAGATAAAAAATCATCCCGATCTGATACATATATTATAGTAAGTTTATTATTCATTCTGCCAAGGACATTTAAGGTGCTCTTCAATGCTTGTTATTGAAAAATAAGTCATTTTTTCTTCTACTGGTTTCATCGTAACATCTTGAACTTCATCCTCGACTATCAATTCGGTATTTTCAAAACATTTCGTCTCTGCAATGATTGCGAGTACTTCCTTATAACGACGTTTCAGTATACTTTTGGAATTCAATTTAGTTGTCCCATGATTTTCTTTTAAGGAGTACACAATTCTATTTATACTTTTTGACTTTGTGAGGAGAATTATTATCAAAACTAACAAATTTATGTTGCGTAATTTATGTATGGAATGTTCTAGGTGTGATCTTTATATTGTTGTGTAATAGGTCACAACCGAAATAGTGTGTAAGGTGAAATGAAAGAGTGTATGTTTGACCCAGATTGATGACGGGATTAATCAATATATATATACTGATGATACAGTGCGTTTCATTTAACAACAGCAGGATACGAAATTCTAACCTTAAAAAAATTGGTTGAATTTAATTATCCAATAAAATAATAGTTGAAGATCTTTTAACAATAACATTTACTATAGGAATTTAAGCTACACACACTCACANAAGCATATACACACATATACGCATACATACAAACATCAAAACACACAACATTTTAGGGTCATTTAACAATTTAAGGCTCTTTTAACAGCAGTATCTCAGAAAAGTTAAAAAAATGAATTATGAATTGGAAATCATTTCTTCGGTGTCAGACAATAATACTGACCCAGCAATGAATGTTTCGCATGACATTCATGCTAAAAAGAAACGAAAATCGTAAGATGTTTAAACTTTTTACTTGATTTATTTCCTCATTTTTCAGAGTTTCTAAGAATGATAAAGAGAGAATTGTATCGGCGTACAATAAAGGACAAGATTATATCAACGAAAATCGACAAATATCGATCGGTTATCGGAAAATCGGACCGCCTGGTCCGGCTCGCAGTCCGCTGCGCGCGCTCGTATCGCGACACGGGCGCGCTCGGTGCGCACACGGACTGATTGATTGATCGATTGATGCCGCTACTGTAAATAAATTGCCAGTTACAATCAACGATTGTGACCCTAATGAGGACCGGTTCACTTTCTCCGGCGTTGCTCCTCTCGAAAACCGCCGTCGCCGATGTCGTTATAACAATCGGTTGAAAATAAAATAAGATTGCAAAAATGACATTAATCGACAGTACATAAAATTATATCATAAAATTGAATAACATTCAATTTTATGATATAACATTATATAAGTCTTTTGCAATATTATATAATAGTACATTAAAGCAATCATAAAGCAAAATTATGATTGCTTTTACTGTTATTAAATGTGCACGTTATAACATTTTGCTGTTGTTAAATGAAACGCACTGTATTCCTCATTTTATTGTCTTTAAATAAATATTATGACAGTCTCGAAGTCTTCTAACAGACTTTAAGTTTAGACAATATATTTTTTTGTCTTAAAAGATAAAATAGCGAATATATATTTATAATATTTTAAATCAAAAGAAATTTTTGAATATTCCAAGATGAGTCTTTTTCTTAGAGTGTATTTATAAAAATATATTAGAAAAAAACGACTCTATACTAAAAACAGATTATTTTTGCAAGTTTTAACAAAAAATATATTTTTCATGAATTTAATTTGATTTTAACTGTTAGTTAATTTTTAAAATATTAAGGAAATGACTTTTTAATAGGAACGATTTTCTAAAGTGTCCCTAAAAAAAGGACGACTACTGTATTAAGGTTTTTAACTTAATTTAATACAGTGTGCAAATAATTTTATACATGTTTTATTTAAAAATACTTTTTCGTGTTTGTAATATTATAAACAATTTATTAATAAAATCATTTACCTATAATCTTGAGGCTTTTATGTGTAATTTGAATGAACTCCTAATATTGATGCTTGTTATTTTTGTAAAAATGAAAAACACATAAAAATTTCATAAGTCAAACATTTTGAAAATTTTATTTTTTAAGATATTTTATTATTTTTTTAAATATACGTGACACGCATTTATACAGTATAAATGTTGAAAAGGTTCAATAGTGATAAAGAAGGAATATATTTATATAAATATTGAAAAGACGAAACAATTTAAAAAACATAAATGTTATATATAGTACGAGAATAAATTTCAAAAGATTTTCATATAACTTTAAATTAGAAGACTTTTTATTTCGTAATATAGTGACAGCAAATCTTTTTGCAGGCACATTTCTTATTGAGTTATAGAGTGACAAAAATCTTGTGATATTACTCTGTCTATTTTGAAATGGTCTATCGAAATATGGTATGCTTGGTTTAAAACTAGACGCAGTAAATATGGTTCTCATGGTAATTGCCTTGAGACAGGTTTGTGTTCGGTTACGCGTGTTGCATGCAAGTTTGTATCGGAATTTTCCAAAGGTAATGAAACCGTATTTTTTAAATTTTCTTGCAATCATTTTTCTAATCTTTAAATCAATTTTCCAATTTTTGCAATCAATTTTCCAATGATATAATTTTAATCAATAAAATTTCATAAAATCAAAATTATTATAAAACGGTTTTTGATTTTTTATACATGAAAAATTATAAATAATAATTAAAACACAGAAGGAACTGCAAAATTAATATTAAATTTAATTACATCAATAACATCTATAACATCAACAAAATTAAAGAAATCAATAACATCAGAAATAACAACAAAAGTATATATACTGTTGCTTGCAGTTATTACTCATGCAACGACATTTAATAAAAAAATGGATGAAATGCTTTATTTAAATTTTATGGAATTTTATCATTTTAATGATTAAATTTTTGTAAAAGTAAGTCATTTTTTTCATTTATTTATAAAATAAAACACTTGAAACATTAATCTCCGAAAATATCAAGTTTGCAGAGGCAATTCGTTAGGAATTTTCTGCAATGACGAAAATAGCTGCGCAAGTTCTTGTATTCCTATTTCACAGCAATAGTTTCTATAATTTGTTGCAAAATCGATTGTCTCAGATTTTGATTACTGGACAGCATGTCTGAATGATTGGTGACCCCTGTCCTAATATCTCTTTTCAGTTTAGAAAAGAATGCCTCAATGGGGTTGAGAAAGGGGAAAACTGTGATAAGTTAACCATTTTATGAATAGACAAAGTATTCATATGGATCCGCGCATTGTCCTGGATAAGGAAATGGGGTCTCACAGGGAACTTTTCTGATAATTCGTCGATAAGCGCTTGGTACTTGATGTGATCCAAACTACCACTGTATACATTGAATAACAATGGTCCTTCTTTGACTATGGCAATCACCACAGACATATTTTCCCCGTGTTTGTGGGTACAACGATATTTACAGATTCTCCTCTTTTCGACCGCCCTGTTGTCCTTCTCGTCTAAAGGTTGAAACCGATTTCATCAATGTAGACAGTGTCTACTAGACACATTGATTACCCCGCCAATCTTCTTTCGTAAATCGCCAGGCATATTGAAATCTGATTTCCTTTACCCGATCAGTTTCTTTCTTGCACTGAACCTCTGACTTTCTTTATTGTTATTAACCGGTCGTTCAAGAATCTGGATATTGTAGCTTGTGAAGCATTGATCCCTTGATTTTCTTGGAGAAATCTCTTCATTTCGGACAGTGTTGATTTGGGGTCGCCCTCAATGAATTCTATTAAGAGTTCGCCAACTTCTGTGATTAATATCTTCCCGTAGCCTCCCCGTTTTCTAAATGATATGAGGCCATACTTTCTATCCTTATAAATTATTGTTTTGGCCGCCGATTCGGATGTCTAATTATCTGACCAAGATGAGGTAATCCTCATCCATATTATATGTTCTAATGAGCCTTTCTTTATCGATTTCTGCAATTCTATACGCCCATAATTATTCGTAGTTAAAATGAAATTAAAATTACGATTTACTTGTTTTCTTTTCTCGTAAGACTATTGTTTTCTCACTATCATCTGTCATGCTAAAAATCCACATTAATAAAAAAACGACAGGTATTAAATAACAACCTCATGTCCGTGCTACTCGCACTACTAATTGGGGAATATTCAAAATTTTCCATTTTTTTTATTAAAAAATATTTTTTTATTAAGTGCTCTATTTTTTATTACAGGGTTGTGCACAATTATATATACTGTGTGCACAATTATATATCAGGGATCAACTGTGCGGCCAGTGGGCATACTTCTACGTAGTATCCCTGAGTAACTAGAGATCTCGGTCTCTAGGCTAAAGTGTCCAAGAACTAGCCGATTATTGCGGAACAGCCGGCAATAGATCGTATTCAGGAATGGGCCAGCAATCCATTCACTAGGCTAAGCTTTACAATCTGGGTGTGAAGGCTGTGGGGAGTATTGACCCCGCTGTCGATGGTTGGATTGCATCTTAATGGTCTGGGATGAATCAATCCCGGTGAAGGGTGTCGTAATGACGTCGTTGCATCTTCGGACAGGCGGAACAAAGGCATGGATCCCAACATTGGGGGAGTGCCTGTTGAGAACCATCAACGTCCCAGGCCTCCTATAAAGCCTCAGGCTTAATACCGGAAAGGAGTTGAGGTGCATATACGGTGTGCACAATTATTTATACTATGTTCAGAAATATATATACTGTGTGCACTAATATATATACTCTGTTCACAATTATATATACTTTATGCAAAAATATATATACTGACGCTAATTTTTTAAAATATTTTTTAATAAATTTATTCTCTTTAATTAAAATTCAAGGAGCACGTTTATTTCATTCAACTTATTTAAAAAATTTATTAAATTTTGTTTGTAAATTTATCTTCAAAAAATTTCGTAAAAATTTAATTTACATATGCATATAACATTTGTATTGTAAATAAATATTTTCATTTTTAAATACGATCTATAGATAAAAACTATTGTTGGTGTTTTTAGACCAGTATTTTCCAATGGATTAGTTTTCAACTTCGGTAAAGAATGCAAAAGTATATGGGTATTTATTATGTAATCATGAAGGAAAGTTACTTTTTAATTTTTTAATGTAACTAGTTAAATAAAACTAGTCTCCATACACAACCCATTTATTGAGATTACAATTGTAATCTTATAATTATAAGAAGTATGGAGGTTGAATCCTGACTTATCTAGGAAAAACAGATTATCATCAGATGATAATCTAACAGAGATGCTGAAAGCCCGACGCTGGTCCTTCATATCTCGTGTATTAAGGTTAGGCCTCTAATTTTTTTCCTTGTAAACCTTACTGTAAAAAGTAACTTTCTTCCATCATTACATGCATGTTATAATTACCCTCATACTTTAGTTTATGTTCCTGAACTTTAAAATAAATCCTTTTGAATAATACTGATCTAAAAACATCAATAATAGTTTTGATGTATAGATCGCATCTAAAACTAAAAATGTTTTTTTATATTATATGTAATTAAATTTTTACAAATTTTTTACAAAATAAATTTCTAAACAAACTTTTAAAACATTTTAATAAATGAATAAATTTATTAACAAATATTTTAAAACATGGAAAAATTATATAGATTTTTAAAATTTTAACGTCAGTATATATATATTTCTGCACACAGTATATATAATTATGAACACAGAATATATATTTAGTGCACACATTATATATATTTCTGAACATAGTATATATACTAGTGCACATAGTATATATAATTGTGCACAACACTGTAAATGAACTTAAAATATGTTTGTATTGTCTTGTGTGTGTTTGGTGTGTATGTGTTATATGTATAGGTGAGAAAATATTTCTTACATATTATTTTTTATTAACTGTAAACACACATTATTAAAATGTTTTCATTTTATTTTCTACCTTTTCATTGGATATTTAATTTTATATTCGGATTTTATACATGGATTTTGTAAAATACTGTCCAATATTTGTTATTAACTGAAAGTGACAGTAATATATATTCAAGAAACAAAGTTTATTCGAGAATTGTTTCTCTCTTTTTCGCTTTAATGAGATGTCGAAACATTTTCCTAAAATACTTATCACAATCAGATTCAGTAATTACCCTAAATCATCCTTTAATCAACCTTTTCAATTCTTCATTTCCATCACAATTGTGTGAAACATGGTTTTTCGATTTCGAGAAACACTTCTCTATTTGGTTTAAAATGATGAATACGGAGCGAGGAATTCAATTGTCAAATTGAATTCTTTTATTACATCGAGGAATATTTGGAGTATTGATGTTTTTGTGTAGTGTTTACATTTTTAAATGTTGTTGATTTGGAATTGTGCCTCTCCCAATCAGATGTATTATTAATATTTTAATTCCTATAATCTGAAACTAATTTATTCAAATTTAGATTTAATATTCAACTTTTTAAATAAATAAAATCCAATTAATGTTTAAAAATGAATTTAAAAAGTGATTTTATTTAAGCCAATAAAATTTAAATTAAATATTTTAAATAAAATAATTTTCTTCAAATTAGTTTAGATTTGGATGAGAATTATTAAACATTGAGTGATGGATTTAAGTGAGAGCGGTACTATTGATTGTCATAGAGATGATTGTCATGTGAGTTCTCTTAACAATTACATCATTTCATCCAGAATAACGATAAACTTAATAACGATAGATTTTCAATGATCTTTAGTTGACAAACATTTTTCAGTTCAACAAGTACGGCCTTAAAATCTTCATCATTTAATGCCTTGTCATGAATTTTATTAAGAATCATTGAATTTTTATTCATAACTGCAAGAACAAAAATGTTTCTAGTTCTTACTGCAGAAACGTTTCACAGGTTTTCTCAAAATTTTTTATAAGTTTTTGAACTGTCCAGTAATTCAGCTCCAAATAATCAGAAACTGCATTAGTTGAATGGCTTTGTCTAATTTTTAATATCAATTTTCTCTCGGTCTCCCAGAGAAATTTTGCTGTTCCTTCTATTATAATTTTTCATGTGTAACAAATTAAAAAATCGTTCTAAAAAAAATTTGATTTTATGAAATTTTATTGATTAAAATAATATCATTGGAAAACTAATTGCAAGAAAATTAAAAACAAGTTGGTTACGTATCTTTAGGTAGGATAATGATTGCAAGCATTGCAAAATAGATCGAAAAACTTTATAATATAAAATATTTGTTGGTCGGTCAAGCTATGATGAATATACTATAATGGCGGAGGAACTGGGCGACTCCACATCAAGACGAAATCAACACAGAATTCGAAGCAATAAATAATAAATTATTATAATTACAATTTAAAAATTAAAACAGAAACTTTCAAAGATGAAAATTCAGCTTATCAGTCATATTAGAAGGGTCTTTTTCTAGTTCATATATATATTAGTTTGGTCGAAAAATAATGGCGGTTTTTGAGCTTTATACTTTGTTTATCTACTTTGATATGTATATAAGTTTAAATGCATTAGTGTTAGATATTATTTGAAATCTTATG
>MQRK01201837.1:8556-19205 GCA_001938485.1 Girardia tigrina
AATGGGAACCCTCATTATATAAAAAAGAAAATTTTTAAAATTTATAAAACATCATTCGCAATTTGTAAATATGAAAAAGTCAATTTTTTACTTGTATATTTGAAGGGAAGAAGGTCAAAGAGACTTCATCAATCGGAGATTTACACAATTATTTTTACCAAGCATTTTATTTTTCAACTTAGAAATTTTTAATAATTTCAAGAATAAAAATATGAAGAAAATATTACTTATTTTTTATTGTATTTTAATTATAACAAAGCCAATTTTCACCAATCACAATATATTTTACTGCAAATTTGCAAGTGTACGTATATGTACGTATAAGCATCTCTAAAAATTCCAAAACCATTGTTCTCCCAAACTATTTTGTGACTAAACTTTTCCATGGAGAAAAGAACCTTGATGTCTTATTTACAGGTCTCAAAGTTGAGAACAGAAATGCTTGTGTGGTCCCTGTTAACTATGGCTATTGCCACTGGCTGGCAATTTGTTGTACTCCGAAAAACTCGTATATATTTAACTCCATAGCAGATCTACCAACAAAGGAACAAGTCACCGCTCTTGTTACGCCAACAATCCATGCAATCAACTCTGATGTTACCGACTTAGGTGGAAAGCTGTTTCGGTCATCCCTTCCTCTACAATTTCCAGAATGCGAGCAGCAGCGTAATGGTTTTGACTGCGGTCCATTTGTTTGCGGTTTTTTAGAGAATATTATTAAAGAAAAATGGAACCCAACATTTGATGTTGATATTGTGGGAATCCGTCTCCGAAGTAATGCCCTAACCCCCCATAACCGAATTCGTAATTCGCAAAAAAAAGGCTGTAAAGGGAGGGGTCCTTCTACTAAACCACCTAAAAGGGTTGATTACTCGAAACGAATTAGCCTAAAAAACATTTCCGATCAAACAACTAGGCGAAAAATGACAGCTAACTTGCTTCGGTTCGAATACCACCAAATGAACAACCTGATCGAAATACTACCCCACAAAACTGGCTGGCTAACATTATCAACTGCACCCTGTTTTCGTATCACCAATGGGGATGAGACTTTCATCAAGAAGAACATATCTTTCGTCTCTTTCATAGATATTGATAAGGTCCTCTGTCCTATTTGCCTGTCAGACTTTCAATGGTTTCTGTTTGTCTTTGACAAACCTTCTAGGACATCCACTGTTTACAACACTCTGGAATCCCTTACTAAAGATCAAATCACAGCGATTGAAACTCTTAATGGCAATCTCTGTTCCTTTTTTCGGATTGATGGACAAGGATGGACAGTTAATCACTCTGTTGAAATTTAAAAGACCAAAACATTCTCAGAAAGTGGTTACTGGACTGCGAATGTCATCTGGCAGCTATATCACGATCAGCCCACCACCACAGATGTTCGTGATATAATCCATGATATTACCAAATCGAGCAAAAAGTCACAAAAAATCAAGCATAAAAATCAATTGAACAAGGAGGCTACTGACAGAAACAAGAGATATGACTTGATGAGTGCTTTTATTTCCAACAATAAGCACCAAAACATTGAAACTCTTGAGAACCTTTTTTTTCTGACTATGTTCTGTCTACCAGTAACAAAAGAGCAAAATCCTTTAACAACTCAAGGACTCTTAAGGTTAAACGTCAAAATAAAGATAAAAACATTCGATACCTTTATAACATTCAGCCAAAAAAACTATTAAGCTTATCCTCGAGGACACAGAGTTTGACGGGAAATTCCCTTTGGACGAACTTGTAGCCTATGCGACGTCAAAGGCAGGTGAATCTCCTATAACTGATTGTTAAGACTCTCCAAACATCGAGTCTGGTCCACAGTTTTTTTTCCGTCATCTGACACCCGAAGAGGTATCAGTCAAACTTAAAAATACTTCCAAAACAAGTGCGGGTATCTCCAACATCACATACTCTGACATTGATTACTGTGATCCTGGCTATCAATTCCTTACAGTTCTTTTCAATAAAGTCTTGGATGCTGGAATCATTCCAACCAGGTGGAGGAAATTTCTTACTGTTATGATTCCAAAACCTGGAAAGTCTGGCACGTATGACAAAATTGGCTCTTGGAGACCTATTGCTCTCTTGGAATGTATTGCAAAGTTGTTCACTTCCTGTATTTGTTCCTAGCTTGAGTCTTGGCTAATTGAAAATGACTTGATTTCCTCTTTCCAAAAAGGAACTGGTCCATCTGACGGGTGTGCGGAGCACAACAACATCCTCCGTATCCTTCTTGAAGAACATTCCAATGTTCATGTCGCATTTCTAGACTTGACTGACGCATTTGGAAGCATTCCTATTGACCATGTCTTGGGCATCCTTCACAGAAAAGGTCTAAACAATCTTTCCTGTTCCTTAATAAAGAATCTTTACTCTGACTGCAGTTCTAAATACACCTGCAACGACTGTAGCACTGACTTTACCGCTATTAATAGTGGAGTCGGACAAGGATGCCCCCTTTCCATGCTTATCTTTTGTATTGGAATCGATCCGCTTCTTTCGCACATTCAACAAAACGAAAATTTTGGTATTCTAACTGAGACTGGCAGAATAACTTGTCTTGCTTACGCCGACCACATTGCCCTGGTTGCGTCTGATCGAGAAACCCTTCAAGAAATGGTCAATGTGGCTAATGATGTTGTTTCTTGGTCATCCATGCGATTCAACGCCTCCAAGTGTGGATATCTCTCATTCCCACTTGAGGCCGAGACAATCTACACAGATAACACCGCTGTTCCAATTGTTGATGATGAAGTGCGGTACATGTGTCTTGGTGTCAATTTTACCCGGAAAACAAAACATACCCCTGAGAAATCAAGAAAATTATTCAAGAAACTCATCAAAGATCTAAAGAAGATTGCGAGGAGAATCTTGTTTCCTTGGAAAAAAATAGATGCCTACAAAATATTCCTGCATTCGCATCTCATCTTCTTCTTTAGAAACTACAACATCCCTAACAGAGAGCTCACTGATTACGGACACCACGAAACTTCGACCGCTGTCTTTAAAAGCGGATTTGATGTTGAAATCTGAAGATTTATTAAGGAAATCTGCGGAACTCCTCCCAACTCTACTAATGAATACCTTTATGCGGCCAAAGAATTGGGTGGTCTTGGCTTGATATCTGTTCGTGATGAATACTCGATTCAATCAATCATCCAAGCATTTAGGAACCTCTCTTGTAAAGATCCTACAACAAGAAATCTCTCCCAGATAAATCTGCTAAACACCGTAGCCAGATACTATGAGACTGATAATGACTGGTCGCTATCCGACGGTCTTGTCTGGTTGAATGAGGGAGATAGAGAGAATGGTTATCGGTCCTGGTGGACAAAGATTCGTAATTCCATAAAATACCTTGATGGAATTGGTCTTAGAGTTACATTCGACCGGAATGAGTTAGGAATTTGCTTGAAGGTTCGCATAGATAAAGAATCCACCCTGATTAATGAGAATCAATTAAAGTCTGCTTCCCATCTCATTCACAGACTCTACGGCAGAATAAAATTCAACAAATGGAGTCGACAGAGAGTGGCTAGTATTTCTGCAACAGCACTTAGCGAAAGCCCAGTCAGCACTTCCATTCTTTACGAAAGTGCTTTAACAAATGCCGAATGGCGGTTTCTACATGCAGCCCGCACCAATGGCCTCCCTACAAACTTTATACCAAAAAAGCCGGCCGCTGAGACCAAATGCCGTGCTTGCGGTTCTGCTGTTGAAACTCAACACCATGTCTTTTGTATCTGTCACAGAAATAGCCCCCTCATAAACGCCCGTCACGATGCGATCCAAAACATCTTTGCAGAAGCATTGTTGACAGAGAAACCTGTTTTAGAAATCATCACTAACAGGGAGTGTTCCTGGTCCATGACCAACAAAAGAGTTGACCTCCAAATCTACAACCACGGAGGGAGGGAGCTTTGGCTAATCGATGTCAAAACTAATTATGACATGACGAAACTTTTGAAAAGTGCAAGAGAAGTGAATGAAAAGAAATATCAGCAGCTGTTGGAAGAAGCAAATCAGAACCACAAAAAGTAGACAGTTCGTCTGGGCACTCTTGTGGTCGGCTGCTTGGGATCCTGGCCGGAGAAGAATGATGAAATGTTGAAATCCTTCTCATTGTCAAAAACAACAACACAATTTGTATGATAACAACAAAATAAACCTGGAGGATTCCAGAATAAGACTAAAAGAAAAAAGCAAACCAGAGGAAAATGTAACGCGAAGAATTTATAAGTTTTGCGAAAAGGTCTGGATAGAAAGGAGAATAGAACAAAAGGAGAAGGTAGATTTAAGGGCCCATATGAAATTATGGAAAATGTAATAATTTATTTACATAAGTTCTAGAAAAGTAATGTAAAAATTAAAATTGTAAGTGAAAAGTACATTTACAGTTACATCTTAAAATTGAAAGAAAAAATAAATAGTTTACGAAATTAATTTTAGCATTTGTGAGGGAAAATTCGGAATAATTTAAGTTTGTTGTTTGCATGCTGTTTAGATTTGTGACTCTCCGCTCAGATGGGATTGATAAGTTATTATATATTTTTAATAAATATTTTTTGGGAAAAGATTTTTATCGAAATTCAATAAACTTTATGTATTTTTTACACTTTATGTAATTATGTAATTATTATTGAAATTAAAAAATTAATTAATTATTTTGCGATTTTAAAATTTTAACTAACTCATAATGATAATTATTATTTATTATATGTTCCAATAAATCTTTTGTAATGAATTCTATTTTGTCATCCAGTGTTTTCATATAAGTTTTTAGTTGATCGTTAATTTTCGTCTACACAAAACATCTTATCAGTAAAGAAGTAACATTAAACATTTACTTGATTTATTTTATCTTCCATTTTGATAAGTTTTTCTTGAAATTCTCTGTGACTGGTCTCAAATTTTAATTTGTAATTTTCACAAACTTTCTGAAATTAACATATTTTTTAATTTATTACAAAACCAGATTTTCATTTGAATAAAGACTGCTTTCAAAAATAACGAATTATTTGTACAAATATTAGTTTTTAAGAATTTCATCATATTTATTTATTTTGATAAAAAATCTCTTTCGTTATGTTGATTATGAGACATGATAAACCTTTCTTAAGTATTTAAACTGATTCATCCATTGATATGATAAAATAGTTATAATAATATATAGTTATAATAGTTATAATAATAGTTATAAGTATGTAATAATTAATAAATAAATTATGGCATTTTAATTGGTAAAATGTTTACTGAATTTTTTTAATACTACTAATTCAATATTTTTTTTATCATCACATAATATCTCTAAAAAACTATTTCGTACTAAATTGTTCTCACAAAAGTCAATCATTTATTTTTTATATAACACATTGTAGAGAGGGCGCCGCATCGTCTACGTGAGACCTGGGCAGGCCAAATCGTCGGAAACGGATCCAGGGAATTGGATCGAGAGAAACTGCTCAAAAATAATAATAACCTACCGGTTTCGGATTAGTAGGGGAAAAATGAGAGTTCTGGGTTAGTTTAAATTTGCAACTCGCCAGAATAATTTATTATTTTTTAATTTAAAGGTAAAATATTTCAATGTCAATATGCGTATTAAATATCTTAAAAAAATAAAAAAGGATAAATTAAAACAACTATTAAAAAATCAAATACGTACCTAAAAATAAAATGTTTTTAATGTGTTTTTTAAAAATATTTCAAAAATTAAAAATGATATAATAAAAGAAAATCATAAAAATAAAATATCTATTTAAAAATAAAAAATATCTTTTTAATATGTCTATTAAATATCTTAAAATTTAATATGATAAGAAGACATTAAATATTAAATATTTATTTATAAATAAAAAATATTTTCACAGTCGCAACAATTTATATATTTTAATAGAAATTATGAAACAATTTTAAATAAATTTTAAATAAATTTTTAGTTTTAATGGGTAAATTATTTAATAAATTTGTAAAATTTTAGAAATTGAATCGAAAAATTTAATGGATTAATTTGTGGAGAGAAAATTAAATTAACAGAAAAATTTGTTTAAATGTGTGAATTGTTGTTATAGTAATAAATTTTGGTTAAAAAAATGAATCCTGATATTAAGGTTGCAGCCACTTCTCACATTCATAATGAATAATCGATGAGTTGGCGGAGTGACACTCTGATTGCAAATTCCTGGGCCAGGACTACATGCACACCGAAGGCAACATATCATAACTGACATGTGAGAGCATCGTGGAATAATATGATTGGATTCAGTTGGAGAAAAATCAAAATACGAACTTGGCATTATCCAGGCCATATAAATATCGATGAAAAATAAGTAAAAGGAGACAACAAAAATCAAAAACTAAAAAAATCAACTTGGAAAAGTTTATTCCAGAGCCACAATAATTCAAACGACGACTAATAAAACCGCTTAGTCACGAAACTCATTGGTGACATCAGTCGATAAAATATTCCGAGACTGTAAATAACCGCGGACGAAACCTGATTGCCGAGCAGAACCATCGATCGGTACATTTTACGGATATCATCATCTAGTAAAACTTTTGGTGTTTTGTTTCCTGGATATTGATACATCTTTCGTATATTATTTCAATGTTCGAATATATTTTAAAGCTATTTTAGTTTTCGAATCTTGTGATTAAATATGTTAATTTGAACCCTCACCGCAACAGCAGCGACAGATAAGCTATATATCACAATTCAACATGCAGATACAATATATTAGGGGATCCGACAACGTCGTAACCGATTGTTTATCCCGAGTTCAAACATCAAGCATCAATTTAGCTCCACTATTCAGTCAGGAAACCCTGGACATCATCCATCTAGTGAGAAAGATCTTTAATACTTCTCATCTACTCCATTCAAACGACACAACATATTTTACGACATCTCTTATCCAGGTTGTCCTCGACCCATTTTAGCTGATTGTCTACGATCAGAAGCTTTTAAAGCTACCCACAACATAGCACACTCAGGCGCCAAGGCAACTACAATCTTCTGCGAACGAAAGACATCTGGCCTTTCATGCACCGAGATATCAAGCTACGGTGCAAAAGTTATCTTCAATATCAAGCCAGTAAAGTCGCCAGGTACGTAAAACCTCCTGTACTTACATTCCATACGGGCAGCCGGTTCCACACTACTCACATGGACATTGTGGGTCTATTAACCTCATCAGAAGGTTACACATATATGCTAACCATTGTGGACCGCAACTCACGTTGGCCTGAGGCGTTTCCCTTACCAAACATAAACTCAGACACAATCGTTAAAGTGTTTCTCAACAATTGGATCGCCCAATTCGGAATCTCTAAACGTATCATCACTGATCAGGGCAGCAATTTGAGTCAAACTCTTCGAGGACAAGTCGAAAACCCTGGGAGCCAAACGACTTAGAACTACCACACTCCATTCAAACGATTTATTATTTCTGATGGTCTAATACAAATGACACTGAAGAATGCCGACTACAATATCGATTTATCGCTGTCTGAGTTCTAACAATTGATATTTATTTGTTATTATTTATATTAATTTATTAATTAATATTTATTTTGATTTATTGTTTAAATTTATTAATTAAATTTTTTCAAAATTATATTTATTAATTAACATTAATTTATTTATTTTTATTTACTATAACTTAAATGAATATTTTTTATTTATTATTAATAAAATTTATTTATTAATTACAATTAATTTATTTATTAATATTTATTTAATAAAAAACTTTATGTTTATTAATTAATTAAAGTTATATATTTATTATCAAATAAATAAATAAACAAATATTAAATAATTAACATATTAAATAATTAACCGATTTAATTTTATTTTGAATGGTCATTAATGGATTTATTTTGTGACTGATTTGTTTAAATTAGTTGATTTATTATTTATTTATTAATTTACTAATTTATTATTAGTCTATTAAACCAAAAATGTTTAATATTATCGAATGTAAATCTTATTATTATTAAATAAATTAGTCGAGTGTTACATTGCCTAAGACGGATGGAACGAGGTATAAAATAACTCAGCTTAGGTTCAAGTAAAAAGCGAAAGTATAACCGGAGTAAAAATAAATTGAAATAAATATTCTGAACAAAGTAAGATAAATAAAGTTAAAATGTGTTAATTTTTTTTAAAGAGTAAAAGTCGCCATATTGTTTAAATCGATTGAAATTTTTGTTTTCAATTTTTGAAACTTGGAATGAATTCGATCGCAACTGTTTCATCACTGAATTCTGGAGAATGCGACTTGTTGTATATCTGTGAAGTTCAGTGTGACGAAGCGGCATCGGGTAAAGAGAGGGATAATAGAAACGTGTCGTATCGAGATTCCGGTGACTTCTTCAGAGAATTAAATGAGACAGCAGAAGCCAGGGGTTGTTAAACGGTGTACATTTTTCGAAATTGTTTTGAAAAATTGCGAAGGTTTGTTGCAACAAATCTGAATATTCTAGTTAACGTTGGTCGTTTTCTGGATCCGAGTAGTTCTGGTGTTAATGTTATCACTGTGCTGTTTTCGAGAATGTCTCCGGGGAGGGTGTTCTCCAAATATTCGAGTTTGGACTTATTGTCTGTTTGTTTGCCGAAGCGAAAAGAGGTTCTTTTGTTCCGAAATTGTATCACAGTGCAAAACTGTCGAGTTCCAATCGATGATATCGATCCATCGAATTCGTCACAGAATTCCGTCTCGATTTCCGATTCATCTGTCACATCGGTTTCCGAACTTGATCTCGAATTGAAAAATTTCGAAACGTCAAACGTTTCTCGTCATAAAACGACGGTCGACGAAATTCCCGTTATCGAATCGGAGATCAATAAATCGTTAGAAAATGTGAAATTGATTTCGAGATTTGCAGCTGGTAATATCAACGGTTTGAATTCGAACGGTCAAATTTATTTGCTAGTCAAGATTTTCAATTCAGTACCATCGGTGGAGTCCGGGAATAATATTACGAATCTTCACGATACGAATAATTATTCGCAACAAATCCAATTTTCACCATCGGAACTCGGGGTCGAAATGGCTTCCTCAGACAATCTTTATAATCAATACGATGAGTGTTCGAATGATTCAAACAACGAACCAGAAATTACATTATTGGTTGATGACGATAATTCGATATCTATTTCACAGTTCCCTCATTCTACTCAGTTAAGCAAGAAGAACGTGAGATTCAAATTTTAAATGTGAACCCCCGAACGGATGTTCGCTCCCCCTCGCCGGCGTGCCGCAGCCACAAAATCACTGCGCCCGCTCTTGCACCATCAGTCAACCCGAATTCTGAAAATGTGCTTATATGTATATACAGGTTTTTACAGGCACGATCAATATCAAAGTCGATGATACATAGATTATCCGTATAAGCAAGACTTGAAATTCGCCACCATGCTCGTGGATCAGGGTAATTCCTCTACCCGAATCCTTTCAGTATCGCCGTTTTGATAACTTCATCGAAGACTAAGTTAAAAAGACAAGGTCTCATCACACATCCATGCCTGACACCTCTTTCAATGAGAAACTCCCAATCCCCCACAGAGGCAATAAATCTCTCATGGAATTCCTTGATCAGGTAGAGAATCTTGTCGGTCAAGTCAAATCTTTTCAGACAGGCCCACAGAACTTCACGTTGGACACTATCAAATACCTTTTCCAAATTGATGAATATCAATAATACATTCCGGTTCTTATATCGACTTTTTTTTCTGTATCTGCCTGAGTATACTTATTGCTTGCATAGTCCCTCTTTCCAGTCGATAGTTTCTCTTATCCAGTGAACAAACTTTTTCAGTTGTCTGTGATAAAATAATATCTTCTTTTAATCTATTGTTTTGAGTAATTTTTAATAAATTATAATTAATTTTTATGAATACGTTACATTCAAATGTTACTTTTACAGTTGAAAATGAAAAGAATATAGTCTTACCTTTTCTGGATCTTTTGGTTGAAAGAAAATCTCTTAGTTACGAGACTGGAATTTATAGGAAGCAAACTGATACAGGTTTATATACTTCACCAGATAGTTTTTGTGAACTTAAGTATAAAAGAAACATGATTAAAGGTTTAATTTATCGCTCCTGGTCTTCCACTTTTTTTAAATCTGTAGAAAGTTTTAATAAACTAAGTTCGTTGTTAAATAAGAATGGTTATTCTAAATCTTTTCTAGAAAAATTAATAAAGGAAACAGTAGATAAAATACTTTTGAAAGATTTTTCGAAAAATCAGAGTTTGGCTTCTCCTGATGGATCTAAGAAAGAAATCGAAGAATTATTAGATATGAATAATATGCCTAAATATTATTTAATTGTACCTTATTCTGAAGGATTTAAACACTTTAAAAATGCATTGTTAAAAGCAATTAACAATGAATTAAATTTAAAAATTATATCACAATCTCATAAAATTCAAAATATGTTCAGTAATAAATCTATTACACCTTTAACACTTTGTTCTGATATTGTTTATGGATATAAATGTAATGGGTGCGATGCCACATTCATTGGAGAGACTGTCCGTCATCTCTGTAAACGAATTCAAGAACATGGTCGAAAAGAGAGTAAGAGTAATATTGCAGAACATAGGAAAAAATGTAAATGTGATGTTAATTTTGATAAT
>MQRK01201839.1:16617-47699 GCA_001938485.1 Girardia tigrina
TCTGTATTTAATTAGAAAGTTATTGTTTATATAGAAAGATGACCATTACGTCACAGTTTGTTACGTCAAAATACTCTAATATGATTGGACGAATCACTTTGCACATTTAGACTAGGTTTGAGAAACTTTATCAAGAGTGCTTCAGTAATTGTCCTTGCAAAGTGATTCGTCCAATCATATTAGAGTATTTTGACGTAACACACTGTGACGTAATGGTCATCTTTCTATATAAACAATAACTTTCTAATTAAATACAGAACTGAAGAGGCCACAAAAGTGGTGAAACATGTTTTCAAATAAAAATTTTAAATTAAAATGGTGTTATTTTTGTTTATTGACGAAATTGCCATTTGATTTAAAGAAACTTAATTTATTTAATTTATTGAATATTTTTTTTTCACAACTTAAAAGACTTTATTGTGTAAGTATAACACTTTGGCATAAATAACAACCGTCAAAATAATTACTTTAACAAAATTTGAAGCAAGAAATTGAAGTTAATGCATATTAAAATTAAAATGGAATATATTGATAAAAATATTGACAGATCGATTAACTTTTAGAATTACAAAAGGCAACAAACGGATAAAATTAGGGATTCAATGAATAATTATAGTCTCCCATCGATGCAATTATATGCATGAATTGAGCTTTGGAAGTTGGAAATAGACCAAATTTATGATTATTCTTTGCATCTTTGGACCAACCATCCCAATGATATCCCTGACAAATACTTCATCTCCAAGTTTCACATTAAAATGGGATTGACAGTCTTCGAACTTTTAAATCCTTGATCTACACTAGATGATGAAAAAATATGTGACTGTAGTACTCATATGCAACTCAAATGCAATCTATGTGTTATATGTAAGCACTAAGCCTAGGTAGGCTACTATATATATATATATATATATATATATATATATGCAGCGCGTAAACTATTTATAGGCTTTGTATGAATGTATAATATAAAGCATTTTTATTTTGTTAATACATCATTTAATACATCATTTAAGGTAAAATCTATATCATAGGGATAAAAACAAGACGACGCGTTTCGAGATAATAAAAATCCCATCATCAGGTCACAAAATGTACCAAGCAGGTACACTATATGGAAACTCACCGAAAATAAATAAAATTTATCCAATAAATTATTGGATGAAAATAACTTTATTTCACTTTTCCTTAAAATTAAGAAAAATGCACTAAATGCAATCAATCTCATTCTCGCAAATCAACCATTGACAGCTATCAATTGCCATTTGAGAAAACGATATGTTTTCTCTATCGTTCCGTACTTTACAAGGTAACGGAGACATATGATAAAGATGACAACTAACATCACACCAAAAGCTAATCTTTGTGATGAAACTTCTCACTCAATACAAACAACTCAATTTTAAACTTCCCATCAAACTCAAAACAATCCGAAATCTCATCGATGCAATTTTACTGAAATGTCTGACCAAAATGGAAATCATCTTTATCATATGTCTCCGTTACCTTGTAAAGTACGGAACGATAGAGAAAACATCGTTTTCTCAAATGGCAATTGATAGCTGTCAATGGTTGATTTGCGAGAATGAGATTGATTGCATTTATCTTAATTTTAAGGAAAAGTGAAATAAAGTTATTTTCATCCAATAATTTATTGGATAAATTTTATTTATTTTCGGTTAGTTTCCATATAGTGTACCTGCTTGGTACATTTTGTGACCTGATGATGGGATTTTTATTATCTCGAAACGCGTCGTCTTGTTTATATATATATATATAGAATCTTGTGAACGCAAGTTTAGTATTTCGAAAATATAATTTGATTGTGATTGAATTCGAATCTTGGGAAATTGTTTCAACCAGATTATTTCATCGATGGTTCCTCAAGTCGTTCCAATTGCGGAAGAAATATGGTCCTCTTCAGATCCAAAAATGGTGATTGGAGAGTGGAGACGGATTGGACAAAAACAATGAGTAAAAGTGCAAAATTTGGAAAAAAATTGATTGTATCAAAAGCCTTTTAAATAAGTTTCTAAATTCCATGATATACATATAGAGAAAGTAAGCTAATAAAAAGAATGGAAAAAATAATCTAGAGATGTCAATTATTGAAAGAGATGCTTAGAATTATTGTGAAAACGATTCCGGTTGCAACACATATAGATGTTTAAAAAACTAAATTTATATTGTTATTGTGTGACTTATATACTTATTATAAATGTAAAGGCATATGTCAATTTTAATTAAAGTTAATGTTTTGAATATAATAAAATTATATAAATACAAATAATTTAAACATCTCTTTCAAACATACCGAAACAGAAAGAACCAGAAAACGAGAGTCAATGCATTTATTCATAACAAATCACATTTTTATACGAATCATTCTAACCAAATTTACATTTAAATCAGTCAATACGATTAATAATGAAAAAAAGAAATTGGAAACAACTTTGATAACTTGCAATCCTTGAAAAATATTTTGAGCGCATTTTATTTACACAAAAAGAAATTTAATTATAATACTAAATAATACAATTGAAATCAGTTTCGATTCTCTGAGAGAACTACAATTCAACGCAATCAACACTACAGTCATACTGAAATTCCAAGTCTGAAAATTGAGTTTCTCGAAAAGAAAATTAAACCAAAATAAAGAGAATAGTGCCTAAATAAAAAACAATTCGATTAAAAATCTTTGAATTAATATTTCAGGCTCGGCGCTAAAAAATGTATGATTCGATGGTTTAATGAATGTAGTTTCAGCAGTTATTCAATAGATCATCGACATCATATTCCTGAGCAGGCCGACAACAATCGTCGACCACAAAAAAATGAGGATCATAAATGTCATCTGTAGATTCGGAAAATACTTCCTGTTTTATGACTGATTTTTGAACTTGAGGTAATTCAATTTTCCGAATTTTGACTCGAGGATGACTTTTCGATTCATAACTTTCCACACTTAAAAAAACAAAATTTTACAAAGATATTTTTTGATTAAAATATTTTAATTTTTCAAAGCACATCAACTGCAATCATTCAATATCCAACCTATAAATATTTTTTGTTTTTTAATACAGTTTACAAGTCATAGGATAATAGTATGGAATGCACAATACCGAATATTTTCAAAACCGGTATTACCGATATTGGTTTCTTATGATAATTCTCAATAGTGGTAATACCGGTATTGACTATGAAAAATTTAACTTTAGAAATTATTCCTCATAAGTTTTGTCGCAAGAAAAACACCAAAATACAATAAAATGTAAAATATTTTATCAATCATCCACGTCATGCAAATGCAAAAAGTAGTCGCCATTGTGCTCAATACATCTTAGCCAACGCCCAAGGAGCCTGCGTATCCCATTTTGGAAAAAAATCCCGTGGTTTATTGTCAAACAAATGTAGAAGATCTTCGTTGATATCGTGACACCTGCATAATTCTTTCCTCTTAGTTCACATTTCATTGGAGAGAATAGATAGTAGTCATATGGTGAGAGATCGGGGGAGTATGATGGATGTGGTAGTACGGTGAATCCAAGCGCATTCAGCTTGTCCTTGGTCTTAGCAGCCGTACGCGGACGAGCAATATCGTGGAGAAAATTAACATTGTGGTTTCCTCCATGGAGCAACCGTCTGCGCCTCTGCTGAACGGCGATAATGAGACGATCCAGCTGAATACAGTAGACATCCGAATTGATTGTAGTATTTGGAGGTAAGACATCTAACAAGAGCAGTTAGATGTCCCAAAATACGGGGGCGAGATGCTTTCGGTTTGTTGCGATGTTGCAAGTGGGTTTTCATCCGATTTTCTCCATGATCTATTGTTGAAGGTGTCTTCGTTGTCCCAGTACATCCATATCTTATCGCAGGTGAAGATTTGGGACAGGAAATCATTCCGATGATAACTATCCAATAGCTGTTGACAAATTCTTTTGCGATTATCCTTGTTCTGTTGTGTCAGAGCGTGTGGTACTCAGTAATTTTCCAGGTATCGGTATCCCATTGCAATCAAGTGCCGGCACACCGTGGTTTTATCCTGATCAATTCTCTCTGCAATGTTCCTCGTTGTTACACGCTTATCTTCAAAAAGAAACTCGATTATCTTCTCGTCTATGTCAAGAGAGGGCCGCCCTTCGCGGACTTGATCGTCTGTGTTAAAGTTGTTTTCACGAAAATTGGAAATCCACATTTTACATATTCTCATTGAAACTGTTCCAACTCCAAGGGCCGTTTTAATTTCGCCAGTCATCTGTAAAGGTGTTAAATCCCTTTTCCAGCAATAGTAAATTAATTTGCGAATATCAGAGCGATTAAAAAGCATTAGGATGATGAAAATGTGCGAAATTTACGAAAATGGTATTATTTTATTAAAACAAAAATTCATTTAGAACAGAAAATAAAAATTATTGCACATAAGTAGATCGCAAATACTATTTTATCTAATTCGCATTTTATTAGGGATTGCAGATATATAAGAATTATTTGTGATGCAAGGATATCTGCAGTTAACATAGATATGTGTGCGACAAAACTTATGAGGCAACCCTATCTTACAAAATGACAGTATTTCATTCTAATACACTTAAAGATAATATAATCTTATTATTCAGAAACTAATTAATTTAATATAAGGACAAAGTGCGAAAAATATTACTAACTTTAAAATTCTCCATCTTCAAAACCATATTTTTGATTGAAAAAAATACCCACTGTTTTGAAAAGTGTGTTTAATTCAAAATAATTTTAGTAAGCTAAGAAAGATTATTTACTTTTTTAATAAATTCTGCGAGCTTTTCCGGAATGCCAGCCATTAGACTTGCAATTGTAGTTTCTGTCAAGTTTTTGGATGCATTATTCGACTTGTTCCGAAAATCTGCTATTGTTTGTGCCCTCTTGTTTGTTATCTTTTATTGCCTTTTTACTAGGGCCCAATATCTTTCGATTGGGCAAAACTCTGGACAATTTGGTGGGTTTGCCTCTCTTTGCACCAAATCGACGTTATTGTCTTAGAACCACTTCTTGACTGTCTTACCATAGTGGCACGATGCCAAATCCGGCCAAAAGAAAGTAAAACTTCCGTGCTGACTTATGAATGTTAATAAACGTTTTTGCAAACACTCCTTCACAAAGAATTCTGTGTTTATTGTGCCAGATGTGACAAAACATTTACTCCTTTTCCCGCATCCACATATAGCCTTCCAAACAAGGACATTTTTGGGAAACTTAAATCTTTTCTTGCTTCTAAATTTTTTTTCAAATCCTCCTCTTGAAAAATTCAGAGTAAAATTCTTGTCCGGGTAGCTGGGAAAACTCGCAGAACACATAAGTCTCATCATCTATTGTAGCGACATTTTTACTTCGCAAGAAAACCAGATTTCAATTTTCTAGCTCACTGCTGCGCCTTTACATTCTTGTTAGCGTTCAGATTTGGTACTGTTTAAACTTTAAAAGTTTCTAAACCGACAGACTGTTGGATTTTCCAAATTATTTTCTCGCTACAATTTGCCTTTGCCAGTTTTCGATTTGATAGACGAGGAATTCTCTCTAACAGAGCCTTTACTTTCTTCACATTCTGTGTACACGAAAAACCCTTTCTTCTTTCAGAACCAATTTTTCTAAAAATGTTCAAGTTCTCATTGAAGCTTTTAATAATGTTAGAAACTGTTTTCTGACAAACCTTTGTCTTTCTGGCAATTGTTTTCTGACTCGATTGTGGATTTTCTTGAAATAAACGAATAATTAATTCGCGACTTGCTGTTTCTGACGACATATTCATGAAAATGAAATTTAAAAATGAATTTTATTTTGATTTATTCAAACAACAGCCTACTTGATTAGTTTTTGTAATTTGTGAATTTATGTTAGAGTTATAGAAATTTAAAGTTAGTAATATTTTTCGCACTAACTCCTTAATACGAGTTCAAAATATATAAGCACAAAAATCCAACATGGATCGCTACATTTTTCATCTTATTTTTATGCATAAAAAATTCGCAGCAGTAAAGGCTATCTCTGCTTCAAATCTTGATGAGGAAAATTTAAATAAAGCTTTGCATAAAATTCGAAATATTATAGAGAAAAAAACTGCAAGTTTTAGTGGTTGTAAAACATTTTCAGTTAATCTTCAAAAAGTTAAAATCAACCATTATACCGAACAAATGTTTTCTATCGCAAACATTTTTCTTTTCCAAATTATGGTGCATAAAATTTTTGGAAACCATTATTTTTCGTCAAAACATACTTGAAAACTTTCATAACTTTTTTCAATACTTTTTCCAATACATGAATCAATAGATGGATGCATTTTCCACACTTCAAATTCTCTCATGAAATACTAAAAATACATCTTCATGATTCATATTTTCTATTGATGAATTATTTTCCCTTGAACAGTCTTATAATAGTTATTCATCTGTCTTATCCAAATAAAAATTCTTTTTATACAGAACATTCAATATTGTCAACAGGATTCAATAGACAATGCAAAACTCGTATCCAATCTTTAAAAATGTACCAAACTGTTTCACCACCTGTTGTACTACCAACAAAATCTACAAACTGAATATAGACTGTTTGGATTTTAAATTGTCAAGACATTTTACATAGTCTTTGATTATTTTTTAATAGTACGTCGATATTTTGAAATGATAATGCAATATCAAAATTATTTAATATAACCAAGAAAAAGAATGAAAATTATTAAATAAAATTTTAATGTTGGTTTTTAGCCATCATAATACTGGTATTACCGAAGTCGATTTTTACACCAAATACCGGTAATGTCGGTTTCGATAATACCGGTATTGCAAACCCTAGTTAATAGAACCCAGATGTATTTACTTTATTAATGAAGATGTTAAAAAACATAATACGAGAATAATAAAATATTAGGTTGGCGACAAAATTATGTCATATTTTATCAGATGCAGACAAACAGTTATAATGAGTCATTTTTATGATTTGAAGAAACGTTTTATAGTTAACACAGTGGATAAAATGCATTTAGGGCAATGTATTTATTATGATTTTAAAAAGGAAACGCGTCAGTTGCTTGTAAAATGTTTTATTAATATGACGCATTTGAAAGTTAAGCTATAAAATGGTTTGTCAAATTTGCTAAGATTTCAGTCTCTGGGCAAATCGTTGAGTCTAGGACAATATTGTAATTTTGTGGATCATGTTGGAATGCAACTCACATCCAGCAACTAAACCAATAAGAAAAATATCAGCATTCAACATTTGATTGCTGGGAAACATCAAACAATTTGGATCTGTCTTGAAGCCAAGAGTACTTGAATTCAGTACAATTTTACTATCATTAGATTATTATCTATTTAGATGGCTTCAACATTATCTAGCGGGAAACAATTTTACTTCTATCAATTTGTCTTCGAAGCAGTTGCTGAAAATTTTTAGCTCCAATGATGACATCTCCTTTTACAAGTTGATTGAAAGATGGTATCGAGTGGTTGCAAATTGTAGAACTTATATTAATGATTAAAATCAAATAAACGTTATTAGAATAGATTCAAATATTCATCTTAAACACGACAGAATTTCCCGGCCTACCCAATCAACATCAAATACATAACATTTGGTAATCGTTTTATAGATTACATTTATCAGATATTTAATCAAAGATGTCAAAAAATATTTCATAAAGGAAATGCAATAGTGCAGTTTGTCTATTACAAATCACTTTAAAGAATTGATGAATTCTTAAGATCTAAATTCTAAATTAATGAATAACTCAGTAATATTTCATAATTCTCTTAAAAATCATTTTAAATCAAATTAGTTTTTCCCTATAAATTTTCAACATTTTAAGCTTCCCTAATTTATTTTTCTCAATTTTAAAATTAAATAAATTAGCTGGTGTCAATACTTTATGATTAGATTATTTCACTAAAGTATTCAATGTCTTTTCTTCAGCTTTTGAGTTCTATATTTCTTGTAAATATTAAATTTTCTAAAAAGAAGTGCCATAATTTTTAATATCTAAATATAAAACTAGTCACATCAACGCACGTAAACAGTAATAAATCGCGCCATGGTGATTAAGGCACGGATTTGTGATCACGAAGACCAATCACTGAGCACACTGACCACAATCTATCAATTTGGTATCTATTTGAGAGTCACCAAGTACTTTTAATTGACAAGAACAGGTGCTAGTAAGCACAAAATCAAAAATTTCTAATTTTATAGTCTTATTCGTATTTTTTGTTAAAAATTAAATATGAAAGCATTTAAATAATTTCGAAACATAAATTATAAAACTAGGTTCTTAGTTCGATAAGTCAACATCATTGCTGAAGAAAATGAAAATCATTATGTGCTGCGAATAAAATTACTTTATAAATTGAATTCCGATTAAATGATAATACTAAAAATTTGGTTCATAATTAAAGAAGAAAAATCATTTCTTTAAATCTATTCGTTCTCCATTAGGTTTCGAGACTTCGAAATAATTCTATGGTTGCAATGAACCTGATTATTTTATTCCGTAGAATATTTTCTATCGAAATGTTATTACATCCTGACATTTTCCGTAATAGACTAATCTCTTTTATAGTATAATTTGAAATTAATGTTCCAATTTAGCAATTTGTAAGATATAACAAAATCAATATACTGTATGAATTTATTTTGGATAAGCAATGCATTATAGTACACAATAGGGTTTATGTTCCATACTACATATATCGGGTGAGGAACTAATTTCGATAACAAACTAATTCCACCAAGAAAATAATTTCGATAAAAAAGTATATATTTTCTATTTTATACATTTGACATGAACACCATTCACCTATAACTGTGTCTCTGAGTATGTTTCTCCGTTGTATATTTTCAGTTCATCTATTTGCTTTTATTCTTTTAGCTTTAAATTGTTGGGTATTTAATTTGAATTTTATTTGAACACAAAAATCAGAAGGATTTGTTTGGTGTTCGGCGCTCAATTATCTGACCCAACGTTTAAACTCGATGAACTCTTTGACTCCAATAAATAACAAAGCTTCTTCAATAATCGTTTATTTCAAATTACAATTAGTCTTGAGCAAAGGTTTGTACAACTTTTGAATGATTGGAGGCGAGAATATAAGGTGCTATACAGCTTAGAAACTAATTTCAAAATCCTATACAGGAATCTTAATTTAATTTTTTTTTCGCTTTTAGTTTTTATTCCTCTTTTTTTGCGTTCGTTATATAAAAATATTTTTCTATTTATACTAGAGCTTACAATATAAAAAATAATTACTTTATTATTATTATTATTATTATTTGAAAAAAAAATTAATTAATTTCAAAGGCCATTAGGCCGTCAGGAAAATTGATTTGGCCATTAGGTCGATAATATTTCTAATTCCCATTAGGGAATGATTATTTATTATATTTGAAAGGCCATTAAGTCGATAATATTTCTAATTGGCCAATTGATTAATCGACTGAAGTCGACTTTTAAAGGGGAATATTCCCCACAATTTTCATTTTTTTAATCCAAAACAGGTTAGATATTTATTTTTATTTTTATATTCGATTTTATAAATATATATATTTTTTTCATATACATATATTTTCTAACAATTTCCCGGTAACAATATAGGCTCCGAAAACTCAGGACCATCCCGGGGAATGAGGCGAAATAGCTCCTCATTCCCAGGAATAACCGAAAGTGGAGCCTCAGGCATCTTTTGTATTTTTTTATTACCGTATGGTATATAATTTATATACAACTATTTTATCATATGGATATATATTTTTTTAAACATAACCTCAACAAAATATATAATTACAATGGATAATATAAATTTTAAAATAAGCTAAAATTACAATTTCTAGTTTTTTTAAAGAAAAATAAAAAACAGATTTTCGTTTCGTAAAATGGCTGTTTTAATATTTCTAAGTGAAGTTTGTTATTTATTTTAATGAATCTAAAGAATGGTCGATTTCCGAAAACCAGAAAGATGTTATCAGCATAAATCTTGTACAGCTCAAGACTTAAAAAATGATTTCAACATTGGTACTAATGGGAAACTCATTGCGATTCATTCTTTCTAAATTTAAGAAGTTCTTTAGCGCTATGTTGTTCGTTACATCATTACCAGAGTCCAAACTATAATTCTTCACACAAATCCGTTTGTAAAGTGGAGAAATTCTGAGACCATATATACGGAGTTGCATTTAGGTATTTGATTCCAAATGGAATGTCTGATTTAAAATTTGTAAACAATCGAGTATTTAGTAGTTCTTAGTTTTAATGTTAGTCTGACATGTACATTAAAACTAAGAAATACTAAATTATAATTGCCGATAATGGAATACAAAATTCCGAAATTTGTTCAATAATCAATTTCTTAAAAAAGCTTTAAAAAAAGATATATAAAATTTGATGTACACTATTTTAAATTTCAAAAATAATTTGTAAAAGTAAAAAAATCATCGATTGAACCTAAGTCTTATTATAAATGTTAAGAGATAAAAATCACTGCCAACCAAATTGAACCTAGATTGTACAAGAATGTCGTACAACCAACAAATTTATCAAACGAAATTCAAATAGGTTAATTCAACAGTGGGGTATTGAGGGTTCCTAAAACGTAAGGATGAAGGCGGAAGCCAAAAATCTTATCAAATTACATAGTGCATTAATATTATTTTAAATATTTAAAATCAAAGAAGCTGGTAAATTTTTCAGACATTTTCAAAAAAAATAATATTTGTATTTTCCAATCGATATCGAGTGAACATAAAATAATTATTCTCGAATTGTAATGTCTAAAGTATTAAAGTAATCAATAACTGATGGTTATTTTGATGTTTAGTTATCTCTCCTCTGATAAGTGCATTAAATCAATAATAATAATTATTATCATCATCATTATAGTATCAACTAACGCTGTTCCAAACTGATCGACATCTGTATCATCAATCGATTTATAATCAGCGGGCGCCAGTGCTCGCAAATTACGTTTGACTGAACCGTTGTAAAATAAAGCATTCTTGAAAGCATCCGGGAAGCCACTGGACAACGAACCACAAATCTGAAGAAAGGTTGATAATGTCAATAGGATAGAAAGGAATCCGTTGTAAAATCTGTACTCGAATGTCTTACAAATTTATCGACTAGTGACAAATAGAGACAGTAAATGACAGGAATGAATCACTTACTAGTTGCTATAAATAATCAATCGCTGGCTAAATAGATTGTAGTGATGACTAGTAATTAGGAACCAATGTCTCCATTTTAATTAATATAGAACTAATACAGGAAAATGGGGGAATCAATAACGAGCTTAATTGATATACAGAGTGACTATTTTTAAAAACTAGTTTCTAATATCGATCGATAAAATCGGAATTTAGTAAAACTGACGAATGAATAAAGAATTATTTAATTTTATCTCATAAAATGTTAGCATAATTCATAGATAAAGATAATTTTGACTGTTTAATCACTATTGCATCCTTATACTGTGCTTAATCTAATGATTGTTATCAAATATTACTTGTTACAAAAATTATAATACAAATCTAATTTTGTAGTTATGAACAACACTACATATGAAGGTATTTTTACCACGTTTTTCTTAGCTTGGTTTCTTGTCTGTCTGTCTGTTTGTCTTTCTGTCTGTCTGGAACAAATCTTGCGATTGATTTTTCACCCACTTTCAGTCATCCAATTGAGCTGAATTTTTTTATACAGGCTTGCTTCCGATGACAATACAATATTTTAAAACATTTACTTTACGGATGTACGGAAAATATTAATAAATTGAACAAATATTGTGAAAATCAAGTGATAATTAAGTGTAGAATTATTAAAATTAGGTTTAAAAATTATCTTGAAATAAAACTTGCTTTTATTAAAATAAAACTTTGTCATTTTGGTTTTATTATCATTTCTGTTATTCGAAATCAATCGAAAGATTTGAATTCCTAAATGATACCTAAAAATAGTTAAATAATATTATTAATAAAAAAAATTTTTATAAAATCAACCACGTTTTTCAAGCATTACCAATGCACTAAAAAGAGGAAAATAATTTTTTTTCTATACATATGCGAAATTTTATACCTAACCAAAAACGTGGGGCATAGAAATGATCGATTGTTACTAAAAAGCAGTAAAGAGGAAATAGCAGTTACTAATAGCAGTAATTCAGAAATCCGCCCCACGTTTTTGGTTAGGTATAAAATTTCGCACATGTCTAGCAAAAAAATTATTTTCCTCTTTCTAGTGCATCGGTTAACGTGGTTGTTTTTATAAAAATTTTTTTATTAATAATATTATTATTCCTGTAATTATAATTTATAGATTATACTCCTTACTGGATGGCATAAAGTAGACAGCATATAAAACAAAGAATGGAAAAAGTATAACACAGGTTGATAGTTTAATTTAAAACAAAATTCAGTTTTAAATAAAGTTTACGGAAATCATTATACAGGAGGGTGCAAAAATAGGTATACAGTGATAACAAAAAGAAGAAAATATTTTCTGCATTTATTTGACAAACTAATTTCGCAAAAATATTTCCTTTCAATTAAAGCATTAATATACTTTTAATCATTACTTTTTATTTTTTCAGTTAAATTAGCAATTCAATCATTCCGGGTAATTTAACAGACAAATAGTACAAATGGATAATTAAACAATATTGAAAGACAGAAAATGGTGAAGGTGGATAAAATTTTAGATGATTGACCGAATTTAGGAATTTACGCTATTAATTAAATTAATTAACTTTATCTTTCTTTGAAAACTTTTTTTAATATTTAGTTTCATAATAAATAAATTAAAATTTTAATGTTAAAAAAATACATTCGTTTTGCGATGACATTTGAGAAATTTAATGCTGCTAACCGGATGAATATTGACAATTGTAAAAAAAAACTAATAATTTGTTTTATGTTATAATGAAATTTAAGGTAGCGGAATCTCCGCACTTATTATCAAATTCGAATTAAAAGAAAAATAAAACTTTGTGAAGTTCATTGTCGTTTTTTGTTTATCTCGGAAACTAATTTTAAATAATCAAATATGAATCAAATAAAACTTCTATTTCTTGGTCTGAATCGAAAGGATTTCCAGTGCGGTGTGATTGCTTATAAAAAGCCAAACACCGCTGATCGTGATATTGTTCAAGTGACGCCAAGTTTCGATCAAATTCGACGAATCAAATCGAATATTAACGAGTTAGGATTTCACTTAAAGAGAGTCAGTCCAAATCACTACGAACTGATCGAACGAGAACGAAATGCAGTCCTCGTAAGCACTAAAAATAATGATTGCGAGCGACACGTGGTCCCAGAAGGTATAAGAGAATAGTGGATCAAAACATTTGCAACACCTCATCCAACAAGGCTCACTATCAAATCGACCAAGTGACAAGTGATTTGAAGAGACAAATCAACCAATTACAGAAAGAATTATCAGAAAGAATAGACGGAAGCAGAAGAACACGTCACTATGGTTTTTCCATGAATATTTACTAGTACTTGTGAATCATCCACCGTACAGCCCCGATTTGGCACTGAGCGATTTTTTACATCTCCAGGAACCTAAAAAAGCATTTGAGAGGCGTCCAGTTAGGATATTTATTTTTAAAATTTATCCAAACATTTTACATTTAAAATTTTATTGGATTATTAAATTTTCAATAATTTTTAAAATGTCAATTGTGTTCGAACGATCAGTTATCGTAAAGACATTTGAAACACTAATTTTCCAACTGGGTGGAGAATCACAACTCCAAAGGTCGTCAATCAAACTCAAATCAACACACGACATTCATACAATTTTTTTAATAATATGAGGTATATTTGAAAAAGTTTTTAATCATTTTTAGCATTGAAAGAAAGTAATATCCATGTTTTTTTATTTGAAAAATTTCCTTGTTGTTAATTTTTTTTCTGAAAAATGATTAAATAATTAAAACTCCATCAATGTTATAGGGTTTTTCGATCTGCAATAAAAGTCTTACAACCATAAATAGAACTGTTGTAATATTTATTAAATTTATTTTAATCACTAATAAACTTCAACGATTAATTTTCAAAATAATAAACAATTCATCATGAAATACAATTTAAATAAATTGTTATTAATAAATCAACATATATATTAGGTTGGGGAAAAAGAAATCCATTATTTTGGCGTGAAATTCAAAACTTTTTTAACATGTTTCGGATTGTCCTCTTGGAGTCAAATATGCACCGTTTTGTTGTATAATTAGTTGCCATTTTGAAGGTAGCTTCATAATGCCTCTGTCGTAGAAGTCTTGGTCCTTATTGGCGAAAAACTGCAGTAATCGATTTTCACAATCTTCTATTGATCCCAATTTCTTATCACTCAGGAAATTTTGCAATGCAAGAAGGTGGTAATCGCTTGGTGCCAGGTCCGGACTATATGGTGGATGCATTAAAACTTCCCAACCAAGCTCCCTGAGTTTCTGACGAGTCACTACAGACGTATGTGGTCTGGCGTTGTCGTGATGGAACACAACACCTCTTCTGTTGGCCAATTCTGGTCGTTTCTCACCAATTGTTATCTTCAAACGGTCCAGTTGATGACATTACAGAACTGAATTTAGTGTTTGGCCATACGGAAGCAACTCATAATAATTGATTCCTTTCCAGTCTCACCAAATACACAGTAGAACCTTCCTGGCCGATAGTCTTGGTTTGGTGACTATTTGAGGTGCTTCACCGTGCTTTGACCACGATGGGTAGATTTCATTTCGTTTGGCCGAGGCTTCGAGATGGAAATTCGATCCATCATTTTTTTTGGTGTTAATTGGTGTGGAACCCAAACATAAAGTTTCTCTATGAATCCTGCTTTGCCCAAATAGTTTAAAACCGTTTTGTGGTCGATCTTCAGCTCATGTGCGATGCTACGACTACTAACATGCCGGTCAACTTCGATCATTGCCGAGATTTTATCGACATTTTCAGCGATAGACCTGTCTGAGCGAGGTAATTAGCTGTTACAGTATTGGCACCATAAACACCATTCGCAATAACAGCCGCCTGGCTTGCATTTTCGCCTTTATCGAATAAAAACTGTAAAATGTACAGAAATTTTTCTTTGTCAACTTCCATTTTTAACACCCTGTAACTCAAAACTGAATAAAAAAGCAAATTTTTTTTGTGAAATTGCTGTGAAATGTTACCTTGACAAAGAGCATAAATTTGAAATTGCTTGATCTATAAATAATGAATTAAAATAATGGATTACTTTTTCCCCAACCTAATATATTGTAAAAATCGATGGGAAATGTGTATATGTATAATGTATGTAAATAAATATTCTATTTTGATGTAACTGGAGAAATTTTTAGAGTTATACCTTATTGATATAAAGACAAAATGTAAGTCCATGGATATTCCTTCCCCGTTTTAATAATGGATAATGCCAGAATCCATCATTATAAAGGATGGAAGGAAATGATACAAAATTCAAATCGTGATATTGAGTACTTAGCTCCTTTGTCCCGTTTGTAACTCAGATAGAAAATGTATGTTCGATTTGAAACAAACTAAAATCGAACTACAGTGAGAAATAAATGACAACTTTGATCAAAACACAGTGGATCATTGCGATTGTTTTTATGTTTTACTGGACAATGATGGGAGGTGCTTCTATTACCTGTGCCGAGCCTTTCCTCGACTGACCATTGAGAAGCTGAAGGCCGGAATTTTCGAGGGCTCACAGACACGGCAGCTCATAAAGGACACGGAGTTCCGAAACTCCATGAACACGCTAGAGTGCGTCGCGGGGAAATCATTTGTGGAGGTGGTGAAAAACGTTCTGGGAACACGAAGGCAGCAAACACGCCAGACTATTCAGCAGCATGATAGAGGCCTTCCAAAAACTCGGTTGTTTGATGAGTATAAAGATGCATTTCCTGTTCTCACGCATGGAGAACTTTCCTGAAAACCTTGGGGCGATGAGCGACGAGCAGGGAGAAAGTTTCCACCAGGACATGATCCAATGGAAGAGAGTCACCAGGGGAGGTGGGGCGCAGTCATATGGCGGACTAATGTTGGTCACTGAAGGTAGACAACCCAGCACCTGATCACACACGGGAATCGAAGAAAGCCGATTTATGCCGTGAATTCTGAACGTTTGTGTCACGTAACGCTCATTCTTATACTACTATTATGCATAATTATGCTCATCAAATTTGATGGAGTAAATAAAAACTGAATGAATTCGGATACGAGGACTTTTATTTCTTGAGGACAACGGAGAAAAATCGATTTTTTACAATTTCTGTACCAAAAAACGTGACCTGACTGAGCAAAATCAAGGTCATTTTCGGACTCAGAGCATCGAAATTAGTCTCATTCAGCTGGAAAACCCTGGACAATTTCCAAAACAATATTTTTCTGTCACCCAGTGTTATTAAAACATGACCGGGAATGAAGAAATCTGCAGATTTTCCGTGTCGGTGATTGCTCAAAGACCAAATAGACCAAATAAAACAACAAGTTTTACGATTAACGATTTACGATTTTACAAATTAACGATTATTGTATCGATTATTATAAAAAAAACACTAAACCTGATTGATCCAGATCGACTGATCCTCCATTTGGCTTCGGAACTGCGTTAATTCTTTCTTGATCGACTCGTTCTGTCGCTCGAGATCAATGATTTTGTTCGTTTTTATTTGATCGCGGTTCCGCAAATGTCTGTATGCGGACTTCAAGACGCACAGTTCGTACTTGAACGGATCGGTCTGGGATTCGGGCAGCAGGGTGGCGCTGTTGTTCTCGAGATTCGACGAGATCTTTCTTTGGATCTTCGACAATAAATCGATCCGATTCCTCACGAAATACGGATGGTTCCATTCGGAATCGTCGCAACAGCCTTTGTTTGCATTATTCGAGTTCAATTCGATTCGATTGATTTTGTGAAATCCATCTACAATCGATTAAACGCTTTCCATGACGATATTTAATTATTTACAGTTATTTGGTCATGAATTTCCCACTGGTTTATGGGTGTAAATCAATGGAAAAAATCAAATTTACCAGCATGTTTTTGTAAATAATTTGAAATGTCACCATTGTTTTGGTTTTAATAGAAATAAGTTTCTTCTATTTTCAAAAATATTTTCTGAAGTTAATATTTAGTAATTCAAAAAAATTTTCATTTGATTTTATTTTTATATTTAAAATTTATAAATAATTTAGAACATTTAAAAGTTTTAAAAATTTATCGAATTAAATATTTGAATGTTATCAAAATTTTAACTGATTTTTTGTAATTTTAATTTTATATTTAATGTTGATAATTTTTAAAAAAAATATAGAATCAAATTCAAATAATTTATTTATATTTAAAATTTATAAATAATTTAGAACATTTAAAAGTTTTAAAAATTTATCGAATTAAATATTTGAATGTTATCAAAATTTTAACTGATTTTTTGTAATTTTAATTTTATATTTAATGTTGATAATTTTTAAAAAAAATATAGAATCAAATTCAAATAATTTATTAAATATTTTAAAGTAAAAACATAAACATTTTTTAAGTAAAATATAAAGTACGGTAGTATACCCAATACAAATATTAGAGCAACATAAATCAATAAAATTGAAAAAACGAATGTAAAACAGGCGGTTAAAATTGAATTATCCGTTGATTTATACTCTTAATATTTTTATTTATATTTAAAGTATAAAATAGAACTAAAATTATAGAACTAAATTAAAATAAATTATTGAATTATTTGAAAATTATTAGAATTTTAGCTGAATTTTTTTTAAATTTAAATTCAAATGATTAATTACACATTTCATAAATTAAATAAAAGCTGAAACAAATTTCAAGTAAAACAAATAAAGAAACAATTTAAATAAAGAAATCTCAAAGCGCTGAAATTTTGGTAAATTTAAATTACAATAATTTAATAAATATTTCATAAATTTACTCGTAATATTTGTATTTATATTAAATAAATATTTTAGAATATTAAAAATTAAATTCGGCAGATCCTCTGTAATACCACCGGAGCAAGATTAGAATTTGATGATTTGACAAATAATCCTTAAATTCAAATAATTTATTGAATTATTTGAAAATTATCAAAATTTTAACTGAATTGTTTTAAATTTAAATTCTATATTTAATATTGAAAATTTTTTAAAAAATTATTCAAGTAATTTATTAATTATTTTATAAAGTAAAAACAAACAAATTTCAAGTAACACATAAATAATAGTAACTTAAATGAAGAAAATTAAAAAAAAGAATTTAAAACAGGCGGTTGAAATTGATTTTTTCATTGATTTATACTCTTAATATTTGTATTCATATTTAAAGTATAAAAAATATTTTAAAATATTAAAAAAATTTATAGAATTAAATTAAAATAATTTATTGAATTATTTGAAAATTATCAACACTTTAGCTGAATTTTTTTCAAAATTTAATTCAAATAATTTAATAAATATTTCATAAAATTAAATGAAAGCAGAGACAAATTTATAATAAAAAATACGTAATAGAGAAACTTAAATGAAGAAATTGAACAAAAACGAATGTAAAACAGACTGTTAAAGTTGAATTTGTCATTTATTGGATTAGTTTAGCTGTAAAAATTAATTTAAATTCAAAAATTTTATTAAATTATGTTTTAAAATTAAATATTAGAGCGAATTTAATGAAGAAATTGAAAAAAAAGAATGTAAAATAGACGATTAAAATTTTTTCCATTGATTCACTCTTTCAAAGCGCTGAGACCCACAACCAAATAATTCAACCATTTATAAAAATAAAAACGTACACATGTTCAATTGTCTGATAAAACTGAAGATATTTTTATGTTTAAATAGAAACGGGAAATATTCCTTGGCCAACTGGTGCCCATCGGTGATAGAAAACCCTTTACCGTCCTAATTCACACGAGATAGGCAGAAAAAATTTTTTTATTTCCCGGACAAAACGAAATGTTTAACTTACTTCATTCCAATAGATTAACTTATCTGTATTAGGTGAATCGACGAGTTTTTTCAATTTCAAAAGAAATTCTGGTATTTTTTGTGGATTTGTGTTGTGCATTGTGAGTTATGACAGTAACAAATTCAAATTATTATTATTAAAACAAAATAGTATTTTTTTCTAATATCGTTTTTTATCATGTATCTCATAAAAATAAAAAATAACCCTTTTTAATAAAAATCATTGATGTGAATGTTTTTTTTATAATTAATTTAATGATAACTTTTTTTCGTATACTTGAATTGTCGTTTGTTTGGAAATTTAAAAATTAATTATAAATAATACTAGATTTAGTTTTTGAAATATTTTACTTTATATATAACTTTGTACTAAAATCAATTAAAAGGAAGTTATTTTAGATGATAGAAGTCAAAATATCAACAAAAAACCTTTGTTCAATACCCATTTGGGGAACGTGGGAGGCACAAAGAAAAAAATACTAAAATTGAGATACCTATAAAGCTTGTAGGGCCAAATAAGTTAAAAATTCATAACATTTTTTCTTAACACTATTTATTTTTAGCTATACACATCCATAATTATACTGTAAAATGTTAAGTAATTATAAGAATTTTTCAATAATAACTAAACAATAATTACTTAAATTTTATTATTAAAAACTGAAAATAATTAACTGAATTCATAAGAAAATTATTAAAATTCTAAATCAATTATTCCAGTTCTTTTAATGAAGCGATATCATAATATATTTTAGCAGCGCATTTAAATTAATACCGAATGCAGATCTAATAAAAACAAATGGTACAAAATGCGTGTGAAATTATTAAAAAAAAGCTGTATTTCCTTTCATCAGATAAATCTACTTTTCGCAGTCAAGATACCGTGGTCATTAATATCGATTACGAATATTACTACAGGGGGTATTCGATAACAATCATTTCTTAATATGATTTTATTCTGAATCGATAAAAAACAATTAATAATTTTAGTTACTATGGTGACTTTGGGCCATTGAATATCAGTTGTATTTATAAATACTGTCAGGATTTAAATAGAAAACTGAAAGTACAAAAAAAGAATTATCTAAAACTCGATTAATAATTTATTTAAGCTTTATGCAAGCACAATGAAGAAAATTGTGCATTTAACTTCCACGAATTCAAGAAAGAAAGTCAATTCGGCTTTTTTAATGGGCTGTTTTTTGGTAATTTCTATTGAATTGTACTGACATCGCTCGAATCAGTTGCACCAAACGTTAAGAGCTTACTTTTCTTTGCGGATGTTCGATGATATATTCAGTTTTTTTTTGGGGGGGGGCAATGAAACGTGATTTTTATGAGTGAATAAATATTTTATGAAATTTGATAAAAAGAGTTTTATCAAATGGAGATTGACAGTGCAGCGCTTTTTTCTTTCACATTTGCTTTTAGTTAATAAAAAAAATATAGATATTGAATGAAAAATGATGTATTAAAAATCAAAATCTAAAGTTATTACGAAATAAATTTTCTGTGAATGATTTTTTAGCGCAATTTCCATACTGACAATTGCGATTATTAATTGGTTATTTCTGTGTGGATGTGTCCGCAGCTTTAAGTCGTGTCTCCTCCTCAACGAAGCAATATCGAGGGCTAGTTCCAAAAGCAAATATGTTAAGCAAGTTCGGAGGATGATTGTGGGCCAAAAAAATTCCCGGAATTCCTTTATTGATTTCCTGGAAAAGTCAAAAAACCTCGAAAAAATGCAGTTTTTGGCCTATATCTCGGCAACCATACCACTTAGCGACTTGAAACATTTACCAATCGATTCCTGCAATAATTTAGAACAATATTGGCGAAGAAAGTTTTCAAAAATATCCTTTCGTTCGGTAACAAAAAATTAATCATAGTCAAATACTGATATAAACGCTTTAATATTTGGGCACCGAATAACATAAGGAAATTGCGCTTAAATTGTCACTAGACTTTTTATTAACTTGTTTAGAAATATTAAGAAAAATGGCAATAGATTGTAATTAAAGTTTAAAATTAAACGTTATTTGTTTAAATTACGGATTTTGATTTTGGATTGATTTTAAAAAAATTCTTTAAAAAACATTGTTTTTTCTTTTAAGTAGAGCAAGCATTTCCTCTAAAAATAACACTACAATATATTGACTGAAAATTCTTTTTCCCGAATACTACAGCTGCAATGCAACTGACGGATCAAGTAATTATTCCGAATCTTAAAGTTCTGTATAAAGGGATACTTTTTCGCCGTAGGCTCTCAACCATTGAGGATAGAAAAGACTTTTCGTTTAACTGGCTTTGATGCCTTTTATCTTTTAATTGAGTTTGGGTTGATGGTAAATAAAGTACCCTAATCTACTGCTTTCGAAAGGCAGGCTTCATCCGTGGGATTACAGTCGAAAATTTTGAAGATAGAGAGGAAAGTGATGCTGAGACAATAGATAATATTGGGAGGATACTTCGGGATCTTTGTGATATGTAGAATGATATTACCTTGAATGATTATGTCTAGTTAGATACGGAAATTATTGGTTCTATACTACGCACCTTCTATATATATTATAATTAGGTTAATTTTCTCCATGTATTAAACTAACACATGAAACGGGACTACGCTACTTCTAATTAAAATATATTTATCAATACATCATTGGATAAAGATGAATTTTGTAAAGAACACAAATTCATCTAATAAAATATATTTGAATTAAATATTGATTGGGTACAATAACCAATTAAACTTTGAAATCTTCCCCTTTTATATTAAGGCAATATTATATAATATTATATAATATGCCCCAGGGTCAGTTGATGTAATTGAAATTGACATTGCAATTGCACATTCCGGTGATGTCATGACATATGAAATCACCGGAATTTGAACTCTAGTGATGTCATGAGATTTGACATCATTGGAGTTCAATATTACTGAATGTGGTGAGGAATGACATCACCACAAATTTATTGCACAATTTTTATAAATTAAACGAAAATGCATTAAATGCGATCAATTCCATTCTTGAAAACTTATCATTTGTAACTATCAATTGCAGTTTGTGAAAACAGCATATTCACTCTACCTTTCCGTACTTTACAAGGTAACAGAGACATATGATTAAGATAACAATTGACATCCAACCAAAAACTAATCTTTGAAATGAAACTTCACACTTAAAGCAATCTACTCAAACCCAAAACAATCCGAAATCTCATCGATGCAATTCGACTGAAATGTCTGATGTGATGAAAATCTTAGAGAACATTGTGTTCTTTCAACTGTATCAGGTTTGGGATTTGTGATACTCCGTAAAATAATATATTCTCTCAGTACAAGACCATTTTGTTTTGAATTTCTTTTTTCAATCTTTTGTACATAGATTTTACTTTGCCATGTTAATATTTTGATGATAAAATCAATAATTTTGTGAACGATTTGGAAAGAACGTTTTAATAAAAAAGTCATACTATATCAGCTGTCAAAACATATTATGATTATGTGTATTATGTGTCATGCTGACTAAAAAATACAATTAGGTCCTATTCAGTAAAAAATGAAATTACTTTCTGACTACTTAAATAAATCAAAATGTCGTAAGCTAACTATGGTACAACTGACAAATATGATAACCCTGATTGTAATGACCACTTTTATAGAAAAAAACTTTTATTAAAAACTTTTTATAAAAAACTTTGATAATAAAAAAAACAATAAACGATTAAATTAAATCAAATAACTTGATTTAATTTAATTAAATAAAACATAATTAAAATCAATATTAGGAATTATAAATATTCATATATATTTAAAATTACTATATTAATTATTTACAAAAAATCAGTTGTTTTAAATGACGATTTTTTTATACTTTTTTGAATCGAATATATTTTTAAAACGGCCGTCAATCTTTATAATAAAACTTTTCTATAATTTTTTTCTATAAAAAATATACTCAGGAATTATCCATCGAGTTTTCATTCACCCCCAACAATGGTGTCAGAAGAAAAAAGAACCTATGAAACCAGACCAGAGACCGGCATTCCAGGCGACGATCCTCACATTGACGCTACGAACTTCCCGATCCGGCAATCATCTATCCTAGTCGCGACAAACGCTATACAGACTCTAGCAATCACTGGTCCGATGACTACTACGACAGAACACATCAACGATTCAGAGACCGATTGCTCTCATCAGTCGACAGATTGAGATCGGATCATAGTCCTTTCCGATCACTGGTCGCACGACCAACGGTGATCGGGTGATTCAATTCCCCGATCCATCAATCCGTGTGAAAACTGTACTAATCAGAGACAAACCGATTCATTCAGGCCAGCAACCGATAACTCAGATGTCATCCGAACCGAGAGCCGTTCCGATCGGATGTTAGCAGGTGCTTTACCGATCACCACTCCGACCGAATACGATGATGAACGGAAGTGCGAAAATCCGAATCGACTGCAGACCGATCAGATTTCTCTAGTTGCCGGCTCGACAACCGCTCCGAACAGCACGATTTGCCAACCAGTCAACCGAGTCGGGAAACACATCGAGTGGGTGCTGAGAGATACGGTTCCAGAGATCACTTCGACCAATCACATCTACGAGTTTGAAACTGAAGAGTCAATTCTGCGTCTACGATCCGGGAATGCTTCAGCAGTGCGCAGTCGGATCACAGTCCTTTCCAGCTACTGTTCGGATCACCAGTGCGGTATCATACTGTATTATAATAGTGTATATTTAATTTATCTTCATAATATTTATTTATATATATACTATATATTCAATTCATCTGGGATATTTGTCACATGTTTATTCCGGTTAAGAATTAAAATAAAAAGGGGGAACAAATAAATTGTAATCTTTCATTGAGAAAAAAAATAATGGATCGGATATTATTTTAAATTCTTTTTTCACTGAGCACAGACACTTTGCAACCTCGACGAGACGATTTCCTACGACACATTCCTGTTATGGAAATTACCTGTTCACTGTACGCATACGCCGATTTCACAGGGCCGAAGTCACATTCCACGTACATGAAACCGAATCATGTCACCCGTGCGATTATCCTCGACGACCTCAGACACGACAAGCTCAACCTCCAAGTCTACAGAAAAGACCCCATTAACCGATCAAGCGATGGAAGCGCTTCACACCAAGTCAATAAGACCATTAACATCACTAAAATAAACTTGGTGGATCTATCACAAAACATCTTTGACGTCGACATTATGTCACCAATATCCGACCTCATATACCTTCTAGGGTCCATCACCAAACAACATCTTTACTTATCACATGTTTTCAAACCGCTGAGACCCAACCTTTCATGGTTCCAATATGGGATAGTTTCCCACACCGCTGTAACTTTCAACCCCACACTACCTGGAGGGGGTGATAATGGCGAAGAACCACGGATAGACGCTCAGATGTCCACATTTGCGATCACTGCCGCGCTGCGTTGTTTCTTCTTGGATAAAAATGACTCACCAAAAGCTTGACTCAACCTTATGGATTTTCGGCTTAATCTCAAAACATTAAGACTCAAAACAGTCTATTCAATCATCTATTAAGATGCATCCCGGCAGACCAGCTGTAATCCATTGCGTCACACCTGGGCGAAATTTCCGCACACCCAGAGCCATACGATCAATTGTGCAAAAAATTATTGCAGGCACACACCCAATCATTTGACGATATCTTTGAAGATTATTTCAAAGCGCAGCACATCGGGAACTTGAAACCATCCCAATTCCTTCAGATGGTGATAACAGAACTGGAAATGATGCACCCAGGAATAACTAAAGATAACGACACAGCAATTCTTAGGAAATTTTTCATTCAGTCGCTTCCGTCCATGCACAGAGCTATTCTCGCAGCCACCACCATGGGGACCTCAAAGAATTAGCGTGCATAGCTGACCGAATTGTTGAAACGGTGCAACCCGATACAGACCGATGTTATCCGGTTCCACTACCACCGCAACAAACGTATCACCCCAGGATACACAATTCTCTGTTTTTACGACCCAGATGACACAGGTGGCTTCCATGATGGCTAATCTCACCAACAGCATAGCTACTTTGACTACAACAACCTCCAATAAAAAGAGAGGATGACCACACTTCCGGAGTAAATGCCCTCGTGGTAGAAACGAGTCGAACATCAGGCGAGGACAGTTGTGTTATTTTCACCAAAGGTTCGGTAATAATGCGAGGAAATGCCATCCCGGCTGTGGATGGAACGGAGACCATACAACTTTGGAAATATCGGATTTTTGCATCCAACACTTCAAATATACGTGGATGACATCATTATTGCATCTCCGGACATCACAAAACATCAAGAACACTTTTCCGAGACTTTGGCAAGACTCAATTCCCACAATCTGCAGATCAAGCTCGAGAAGTGCCGATTTTTTCAATCAAATGTAGAATTTATAGGTCACGAACTATCTAAGGATGGAATCAAGCCACTTGAGAGCAGAGTGAAGGCTATTCGGGACTTTCCCCACCAAGACACCGTTACCTCTATGAGAAGCTTCCTGGGCATGATCAACTACTGCAGACGTTTCCTACCAAACACCTCTGCCACTCTTGCTTCTCTCACTGCTTTTTCATCCGGACCGAAGAAATCCAAAATCAATTGTACTGATAAAGCTGATACAGCATTCAAACAGATCAAAGAGGACAGGCTGTCGATGTCATCCCTTCACTTTCCTGACAATTCATTACCTCTCAAGCTCATAACCGACGCATCAAACACGGGTATAAGTACCGTACTCATTCAAGTACGGCGAGTCCATCCAGAGCCCATCGAATTTTACTCTCACAAGCTCTCTCCTGATTCTCGCATAGCTCTCACAAAGCCTTGATCTGCCTACTTTCCATCTTGCTCCGCATCTTTCGTTGGGGGCTGATGTAGTGACCACTTTTATAAAAAAACTTTTATTAAAAACTTTTTATAAAAAACTTTGATAATAAAAAAACAATAAACGATTAAATTAAATCAAACAACTTGATTTAATTTAATTAAAAAAACATAATTAAAATCAATATTAGTAATTATAAATATCCATATATATTTAAAATTACTATATTAATTATTTACCAAAAAATCAGTTGTTTTTACTGACGATTTTTTAATACTTTTTTGAATTGAATAAATTTTTAAAACGGGTGTCAATCTTTATCTTTAATAAAACTTTTCTATATTTTTTTCCTATAAAAAATATACTCTGGAATTAACCGTCGAGTTTTTATTCACCCTCAACACCGATGTTAAGCAGTTAAAGGCATTATCACACATTTCATCATGTTCCCTATTCTTTTGTGCTTTTTAAACCATATTAGAAGTACTTTTTCTTATCACTTGACGATATAGATTTCCTTTAGAATACTCCATATATTTCGAGTCACATTAATACATTGGTTTCCTACCTTTTTGTACCGGAGCCCCTCTTTTAAAAGAAATTGGTGCGCCCCCCTTAAAAAACAAATTGTTGATTCATTTTTTGTGACACCTATTCGATTTTTTTGGTTTGTATTCGAAAATGATAATTTGGAAACATCTGCATGCCCCCTTGCAACAGTCTCGCACCCCCCTGGGGGGCGTGCCCCACAGGTTGGAAACCACTGCATTAATATGAGAAGAAGATGACGACAACTTAATGTATTTAATGCCTTTCAACTTAATAAAGTTTCTTGTCCGATAAGTTACATGAAAATGTGCCAACCTCGAAGCAGCTTTCATGGCTGCTCACCAAAGGCAATTTGCACAAAAGACATAAGATAAATATTTAGGATATTCAAGTATTTGTCCAAGGACATGGTCTCCTCTACCAAGTTCAAGTACAATACCTGCAACTCTAATTTCATGTTTCATTCTCAGCTTACACAAAAAGTACAAGGTTTTACATGTGTATATTTTTTGGTGCAATTAATTTGAATGAGGGTTTATAGTTGATTCCATTGATATATATTTATTAATTATCTGATTGCAAATTAGATTACTAATTTTATATTTTTGTTATGGTGAACTTAAGAGAAAAATAGTCATAGGCAAAATGTATTACTGATGATTAAGTGATACTGTATTATTGTAAAAAGAATGGATTAGATGTATGTGAATGGTACTGCATAAGTGTAGAGAAAAAGTTTGCTATTGTAAACCTCATATTAAAGTAGGTATCGATTATATTTCTTTATTAACATTATAAGTATAAAAAAATAATATAATTTCCAAAATATTTACAAATATTGCGATTTAAATTGTTTCTAGAACAACTCTCAACAAAACCTTTATTCGTAGACATCAAACTAAATTGTTAAAATTTAGAATGAATCGTTTTAAAAACGTTTTACGAACAAAGATTTTCATTATATAAAATTACATTAATTTTATAGTTTTATGATTATTTTATACAATTTTTGAGTTTTAATGCTTCCTTTTAGAACGTAAGACTAATTGGTAGAACGCTTTATTCAGATCAAATTTAAAATTGTGTTCAACACTCAATTATTTGAACAATTATATTTAATATTTATAAAACGTTTTTTGTATTTTTGATGGGTTTCGCCATATACTGATCTTCTTAGGTTTGTGACCATGGTCCGACTGTTGTCATTTCGAATATCTTGCCCTCTTCATCTTTCTTGTCATCATAATCCGCAGGATTGATTGATTTATGTTTGATTTGTAGCTGAGGTATTTCTGCAGTCTTGAAATGCAATCCATTGAAGTGAAGACGATTTGATGTTTGCAGTCACACATGCAATAGCAATTGCATTCTTCCTTTTCTTTAAATAGAATAATTTTAAAATATCTTCATTGTCGGGTAGGCAAGATTCAAGGCAGCCGACAATGGATGTAGAGAGGGTGACTGTCCAGGATTTTCCATATTTATTAGATAATTTAAACTTTATTTTTACGATCCGCATTTTTCAAATTACGAGGGGTGTCATAAGGACATGTAATATCATTTAGATGAATTTTGAATTTGGAAAACATACTTGTAGATCAACTCTCAAGGTAGAGTGGACAAAGCGACATTGTTTATTAACATATACCTCGGCATCGGTAAACGTGGGTATTTTCTTGGCAAGGATATCCTGAATAGTGTTATGGCTTGAAATCCAAAAGGATTTCATAGATGAACCATTCACCAGGAATAGTAAATAGTTCATGAATATAATAGTTCACCATAACATATTAAAGTGGCTAGTCTAGAGTTCTTTTGAAAAACAACAGACAAAATCGTAATAAAAGTCCTCATATGTTTTCTAAACGGGTAACAATAAGCAAAATGTGCTCAGCTCTAGTAATGCTTGTGAGGAATATTTGGTGTGTGGATGTTTTTGTGTAGTTTTTACATGTTCAAATGTTGTATGTTGATTTGGGATTGTGCCTCTCCTAACCAGATGGATTATCAATATTTAATTTTTTATAATCTGAAACTAATTTATTTAAATTTAGATTTAATATTTAAATTTTTAGTTTTTATTATTGAAACTTTTAAATAATTTTAATGTTTTTATTTTTGTAAATTTTTAAATAATTAAAATCAAATTAATGTTTAAAAATGACTATAAAAATATTTTATTTTAGCCAATCAAATTTAAATTAAATATTTTTAAATAAAATAGTCTTATCAAGTTAGTTCAGATTATAATGGGAGATATGGAAAATTGATTGATGGATTCTAGTGAAAGCAATAATATTGATCATCATAAAGATGATAAAAATTGTGAATGTAATAAAAGTTCTGTCAAATGTGTGAGTTCTCTTAACAATGCTTCCTCAAGGAGTAATCTTGATGACAGATTAAATAAATCTAACAACAACCTAATAAATATGAATCGAAACAAATGTAAAATAAAAATTATCGCCCGACAGCGTTTAATAATTACATGTATAAAAATAACTTTTTATATTACCACGTTTTTAACAATCAATTTTTCCACTATATTGTCCTTAAAATTTCAGTTTTCTATTTTAAACACTCTATTCTCACTAAACAAACACAAAATACACAAATTTCACGAAATATTTAAATAATTTAGATATCAACTGTTTAAATAAACTATTAAAATCTCTATACTTTCAACAACGCCATTTATCGATGTTCTTCTTTAATGCCTATATATTTAAATTGACCGGTATTAGCATTAACTAGAATTGATAAAATAAAATAATGAATTAAAATTAATTTATATCGTAAGATATAATCTGATTTTAGTTATTAATAATTATTAATTAACAACAACGGAGATTTAAATTTGATCAAAACAAAGATTCAAATCATTTTATTATAAAAAATTTACCCATATAAATTGTCTTCATACAAACTGCTTTTTGCCAAAATGACAAATTGAGACAATTTTCATTAGAATTTTTATTATTATCACACTTAGAGTCATCACAACTCTCGGAAGATCGTTCACCGTTTGACATCGCTCTAATTGGTTTTTTAAATTCTGTTTGTAATCATGATTATTCAAACAATTTTTCTAAATCATTTTAAAAATATTTATTTTCAAAAATATTAATTAAAAATAATAATTTTAACATTTTATTTATAAAAACTCAAAATAATAAAATTTTATAAAATTGTTAAAATTGAATTTAATTTAAATCTAATTAAATACTTTTCTTTTTATTATTTGAAAAATAATAAACCTAATTCTAACGGTTACAATTTCAAACACGTTAACAGCCTGATAAAAATACCATTAATTAAATTTATTTCGAATCGAGAGATCATATCCGTAAAAATGAAAGGAACTCAGAAATCTCCGAGCCGGCCCCGTTAACTTTGAAACTTCAGTACTCAGATGGGGCTCGCTCAGGAATTTAAAAATGTATTATGAAAGAACATCCATCGTGGATTTAAAGCATGAATTATTTTCACAACAAACAAAGTTTCCCGATATTTTACGAACAAATCAAAAACTCCATTAGGAATTAAGGTCAACCTAATTTACCAATTTACATGTCACACGTGCCAAGCCTTGTACATTGGAGAAACAAACCGTCATCTCCGCACCAGGGTCACAGAACATTCTCAACAGAGCAGGAAAAGTTCAATTCTGGAACATCTGACGAGATGTAAAGGTCTGGAAACTGTCAATTTGGAAAGTGAATTCAAAATATTGAACTCGAATTTTGATAATTGTAGTCAAAGGATCATCACAGAAGCACTTCTAATAAGGCATTTCGTACCATGCTTGAATTTGCAGAGTGAAACATCCAATAACATCAATATATATTAATTGACATCAATAAATTAATCAACGAGTTACGTAATACCACTTACATAACAACCAAGCAAGTATAAAAGAAGATCGCTTTACAAACCTCAAAGAGAAGACCTGAAGATGCCTGTGAAGGCGAAACATGTCAAAAATAAATCTTATACCGATAAATGGCGTTTTTGTTATTTATTTCTTTTATTGACATTAGAAATTATTGAAAATAAACTAGAAGTACTAATTTTAATTGTTAATTTTAAACATATAAACTTATCAAATTATTATTTTAATTAGCTTCCAATACTCAATCACTGTAAATATATAAAAAAATACCAATTTGCACCTGTGTGGGAGAATCACCATTCTAATTTCAACTTATTCGAATCAACTTACAACATTAATACATTCACACATTCATAGAATTTAACATATTCATCATAATATACATTGAAATTTTTGCGATTTCTTGACATTTTCTATAATGGACTAATCTTTTACATAAATGAATTTTAGTAAAAATCAGCCTATTTAATTGTTAATTTTAGCCATGGGTCCTATGGACCCGAATGGTAAGTAATGAATTGTTTTCAGTAGACCGAATACTACATTTTAAAAATTGAGTGCTCAAACGGCCTTTCTTTTTTCAAAATATTTTTAAAAGTTTTGTTCATTTTTATTTACATTATAAGTTTTTTTAAAGAATGGATGTGAGGGATAATTGTGAATGTTGTAAGTTTGTTGTTTTTATACTGTTTAGATTTGTGACTCTCCTACTCAGATGGGATTGATATGTTATTTGATTAATTATTTGAATCTAATGAAATTAATTTAATGAT
>MQRK01201846.1:16194-27268 GCA_001938485.1 Girardia tigrina
TATATATATATATATATATATATATATATATAACATTAAGATTTAATGGCAATTTATTTGTAAAAAAAATGAATAACAAACGCCATTTTAAAATTTTTTTATTTCTCAAAACATGTTTCGTCATTACGGCATCATCAGTTGTGAAGTTAATTTCAAATTACAAGTCACTTATATGGCACACTGACTATTACGCAATTAATCTTTTTTTTAATTAATATTAAAAGATTTTAATATGATTGGATAATTCACTTTGAACATTTAAGCATGGTTTTAAATGCTTTATTAATAATGCCTCAGTGACTATCCTATCATGATATGTGTCAAAATTTTTCTTCAAAACTGTTAATTTAGTTTCATAGTTAACTTTATCTCTATTTCTGCATTTTTTAATGTGATCTAGAATCGAGCTATTCCTACTCAATTGGGTGTGTTCAGTTATTCTAGTGCGGAGATGACGATTTGTTTCTCCAATGTACAAGGATTCACACTTGTGACATTTAAATGGATATACTAGATTAGCTTGCACACCCGATGGAGTTTTTGATTTATTTGAGAAATATCTAGATAGTTTATTAGTTATAAAGATCACCCGCAAATTAAAACCCGAAGGAACCTTTCTCATTAGGCCTTTCCTCAAATCAGACGCACCTTCAGAAAATGGTAATTTTAAATTTATTGTTTTTATTACATTACTACTATCATTATTTATAATGTTTTCATTTTTATTATTAGATTTTTCACGAATTGAGTCAATTGTATTTTTTATCAAATTATTTAATATATATGTGATTAAATTATATATATATATATATGTGATTAAAAGCTTTTAATAAATTTAGGAGGAATTTAAAGTAATACCTCCCATTTATATTGGTCCTTTACCATCGAAGCACAATATTGAGATAGGTACTCTCATGCAGATTGTTGCTTCTTGTGTCTCTCAATCTAAAACCGGACGCACATTGGTTTTAGTCTGCGACAACGCAGGAAATTCTGTAATCCCAGAGGTGATGCTCATTTGTTTTAAATATGTGCATCTAAACATTATGTTTGCATCATAGATAATTGATATAATCCAAAAGCACAAGGATCACCTTACGCCATATCAAATGTACAATATCATGATACAGTATTGTACCGACAAGGAATTGAGGAGTCGGTTCCAATTTAAAGATTTTTTATTAAAAATATTGACGGAATAAATTGTTTTTATTTTTTTTCTATTATGATCGTTAAATGTTGATATTATGAAATCTCAAACATGAAATGCGTGTTATACGTGTAAAATAAAAAAACGTTTTTCAGTCTGTTATTAGCGTTTATGCCATGTTCATTATCCGAAAATTCAAAAGTCATATTGATTGCAAAACTTGATTAATAATACACATATTTGAACACATTTCCCGTTAATTCAATCATTTAGCCAAAATCCATCTAATAAATGTTTCTTCCAAATTAATTTGTTAAATTTAACTTATAATTATAAAAAAAATTTTGAAATTATACCTAAAAAATTTTTATAAAATTTTATCCTAAAACTAATTAATTTAAATTTACCATAAGCCTTTTATTTGAAAAATTATTTCTTAAAATAATATAAAGTTTAATTTGTTTATTATTTATTTTAAAATTCTTATTTCAAAACTTTTATTAAAATATATCAGTTCTTATGAATGTAAACATTTTTTTTATTTTTTTAAGTATTTAATTTTTGTTGGTTTTTCTTGAAAGATCACTTTTCATTTTAAAACTTTTTGTATTTATTTAATGTTTTAAAACTTTCAAATTAAAAAAAAATAATAATTTATTTTTGTGTAGTGCAAATTTAAACTAACTCCTCATAGCGTTCATCATACATGAGTAAATATATTAAGTTTGAAAACAAAATTCTCTCCAAAGTTTCTGAATTCATAATTGAATTGTCATTACGTTGATTGTAAACAATCTCAAGCATTATATACTGTGTTCTTATCGCGTCCTCACAATTTATCAACCAATTCTCATACCCTTTCATCATATTTTTACGATTAATTTTAAAATTATAAAATATTATGTCTTCCAAAGATATGTGCTTCTTTATCGAGTACCGGTACCTCTGTGCTTTTTATTTTCTTCATATTTTTGGATATTCTAGTATCTAGGTAATTTTTTCGTTTATTTATGTCCCATTTGAAGAAGAAGTCCCGACTGCTATTTCGTAATTCAACTTATATATTATATATATTCAACTCCTTTGTATTTCAGGAAGACTTGATCACCCAACTTAAATTCGGTTATAACACTTTAAAACATGTTTCCTTGATGATTAACCATTGGAAGCAATCACATGTACGAGTAAATTTTTTTATTAAAAGCATATTCGTTTCTTGTCTAGATTTTGATATTATTTTGAAGCAAAAAAAATAAATTGTGAAATATATAAAAACTTTTGTTTTCATTAAAAAAATAATTTAAAAAACACAGATTTTGTTCGACAGCGATAAAAAAACTACACTAAGAAGTGTATGATTTCAGAGGTATAACTCGGTGTTTTTATTTAAAATCTGTAAAAGTTTCTGAATAATTTTTCAACATGATCATGTCAATTTAATAACATTTTCATTCAGTCTTCAGTACTTAAATTTTGTAATAATTAATTACTGGTGGATTAATATTTTTTGTAAAAGTAATTGTTGATTGCAAAGACGTGGACGCAGCGCGGTCGCGGCACGATGGCGCCAGGGGCCGTCGTCCGGGTCGTTGGGTGCTCAAAATCACTATTCCATGGGTAGGGGACGCTTAGATTTGCAATCCATGACACCATCGAGACGAACATGGCCACTGAGCCCATTAATATCATATCGTCGTGATTATCGTTTCCCGGGTTTGTTTCAGCAGACGCGAGGAGAGACTTGACACCATGATCATTGATAATGTACCAACATAAACAGAGAACGTTTGTAATATTGCATTTGGTTTTCTCGTAATTGAAATTCATATCGCACGAAAACTTCACCAAAATATTATTATTACTTTCACTTTCCTTTTCCTAAAGTCTCTGTCACTTCATTTCGACGATTTGTTCGATATTCAATTTCGCCACTTCATGATCTTCGAAACAATTCCGATGGAAATTCAAACTGTTGATAAAAGTTTTCATATTTTGCGAAGAAAAACATTCGATTTGCAAAATTTGCGAGAAAAACAAAATTCAGTTTCCGAAAATCTTTATTTTGAAAACAACAAAATTTTCAAAATGACAAAACAACTAAGGACGACTCAAAAACAATCACGTGCGATTTTTTAAATTTAACTTTTTTCCCAAACATTACATTAAAAAATTAATTGAATAAAACAAATCGATCAATTCAACCCAATCAAAACAACTGCCCTTCTTTTTCAAAATCGATCATAAATAAACTGTGACAAAATAAATAGCCAATGAACATTAGACAACAAATGATACAGTGGTCAATCACAAACGGCCTTTACATTCGAGAAATATTCTCAAAAAAACAATGATTTTTGCCACTTCGTCATCGTGGTCTTTATTTTTTTACAATTTTAATTTGGCCATTATGGCCTCTATGTTTTATTTTTGTTATGTAATAATTTTTCTTTTAAAGCATTGCATTAGTAGAGAGAGGTGGAATGAAGCCCATTAAACAATGATTTTTTGATGATATAATCAATCGAAATGCGAAAACTGTATATCAGTAATAAAAGAGACTAATTAAGAGGATGTACTATTCCAGTGAGATAAGAAGGAACGATAGAAAGCTATCGGTTTGGGAAATTTATTAAGCAGCCAAATCCCATAGATTTCAAAAATTGCCTATTGGTACAGTAATTGTAATTTATGATGATGAGATTACGTTGGTATATGATGTTAATCCCATATATGATGTAAATCCCATAGATTTCAAAAATTGCCTATTGGTACAGTAATTGTAATGTATGATGATGAGATTACGTTGGTATATGATGTTAAAAATTATATGATATTTATTGTGAATAAGTTTTGTGAAGGAAGTATCTTATAATAGTTTTTCTACCGTAAATCGAAACCGAAGATTAAATTGTTATGGATTTCCAAATAAAATTTTTCATATTCGTTTTGTTCTATTTTTATGTAAGGATTTCTACCTTTCATCATATGAATTAATTTTAGATTGTTATTTACAAAAGTTTACAAAGAGAATATAATTTAGGGTTCAGTATAAATTTCACAAAAGTACTACATTTATATTATTTTAATATATTCTATTTTCCTGTACTCGTTCATAAATATTTACCTATAAGTCTACTTTTGAAAAATCAAGATAGACAATTTCTATTAAAGCCTTTTCTTAGATTCAATTATTTGATACAATTATTATAAAAAAACCTTATTTAACTTCATAAATGTATAATAATTATTACATAAATTAGCAATAATTAATAAGTAATCGAAAAATAATTTGAATTTTTCATTGTCATTTATTGTAATGATCAAAATTTGATTATATATTTACAATTTATTATAAATTAAACTTTTTTAATAATTTAATTTTGGTCTCTTAAAGCAAACTATAGCAACTAAGCAGTGTAAGTCTAAATAGAATGTTGAGCACACCTGATTCACAAAATATGTTCACATAAATTCGTCGACAACAAATTTAAGTTATAAATCTTTTGTCATTCATTTGAAACGTATTTTCAAATTCCAGGAATGTTAAAATTGTGAAGAATGTTTGAATGTTGTTTGATGATTTAAGATTGTATCTCTCCTACCCATATGCTTGAATAATATTTAAATCTTGGTATCTATTACTAATATCATTTAACTCTATGTTAAATGGTAATTTTTTTAAATTAAAAATCATTGTAAAATTGTGAATAATTTGATAAATTTATTTTGAAAAAATAAATCAAATTAATATTTTTGAATAATTAAAGTTCATTTATTTCAAAGATTCAATTTTCTGATATATTTATATATTTTATTAAGATATTTTGTCATATTTAAGTGACCAATTCTGATCCAGATAATTTGAAATCTTATGAAAGTTTTCGAATGATGTCTATTATTAAGAGATATAACTACGGATTGTCCTTGTCATGATCCCAATTATATTTCTAATAAAAAATAAAATCAATATGTGAATTGTCATCATGAAGAGTTTGTCAGAAGGACAGCAACATTCGTCAATAACTATCGTTAAAAATGATTAAATGTTTGTTTAAATAAATAAACTTATAAACTAAAAAAGCGGCACAATTTTGAATGATCAAATTTTCAATTATAATATGAATAAAATTTCTTTGTTCTTTCAAAAATCTGAATTTAGTCAATTTTATATCAGTCCATTCGTGGTGGAGTGCGTGAATTACTCGTGTTGCGAGCAGTTTATGATGCATCGGAAGGCGCGTATGTGAGAGAGAGAGATTGGTGAGTCGATTAAGTTGTGTAACAGTGCTGTTCGGGGACACGGTCACCGCTGGCAAGATAATGGCGGCAAAGAGGCCGTGTGACATGAAGCGGCTTGGCCGAGAGGTGCGCGGCTTCAGTGAGGAAATCTGGAAAGACAAGAGGAGAGACATCGTCAAGACCGGCAATAAAGCCAAAGTAAATGTCACGCGATAAGAAATGCCTCATCCTTGATTTTCGGGAGATCAAATGCACTTAATGAAAGATAGTTTTCAACTTAAATTGAATTAAAATATAATTTTTGAATAATAATAATTTTTAAGAGCTTTTTCAAGAAATTGATTATTGAGCATGTTTCAGAATTTCGAATTTTATCATCAGCAATAATTATTTAATATTTGTTAGTTTTATAAAATTATAGTTTTATGGGAAGGCATTTTTGATTTAAGATATTGAAATTTTAAGAATTGAGACGGCTTTACTTTGTTAATTCACTTTGACCTCTGGAGAGATGACAACTCTCAAGCAACTCCTCGAACAAAAATTTTAAAAAATATGAAAATATTATTTTATTCTAAGAACATTGACTGTGATGTCTTGTGTAGGTTCTGAAATAATGTGTATTAACAATTATTATTAAAATTTAAATTACTAACTTTTTAATTAATATTATTAAAACAAATTGTAATGTCCTCTTGTCCACAAAGCTGAAAAAAAGGACCACAAGTAGGAAACTGAGTTAAGAGTGCCACATTGTAGGTCTCATAATAGTTAACAACTGTGCAAAAAATCATGCTGATATTCCATCATTTGACTCTTCTACAGATATTACAATGGTCATATTCGTAAAAACTCGTTTTTGAGAAAACGCGAATTGAAACTTTATGTTTATTAAAATCGTATTTGGCACAATGCGTTGTAGACAGCAGCAGCAGTCTGAATAATGATTCACCTGACTTTAAATATTTTCACTGAAATTAAACATCAAGCCCGCTATATATACCTAATTACAAAAATAATTTTCCTCAGTATTGGTATGATTTATTAGCGAAAACACAATGGCCGACTTGTGGTCCCTTTTCACTCAGTCACTTGAAGTTGGTAGTTAAGGCCTATAAATATGTCAGAACAACAAATGATGCATACTGTATTTAGTGGCATGAATTGACCTATTGAAATAGATAGAGAACTACTTTTGCCCCGTTTTTGACTAATCCACTATTACAGGCGATTTCTGGGCTTTCTGTGCAGCAACTTGTGGTCCCTTTTCTCATCTGCGGTCACATATACGTATTTATAAATACCTACACATAAATACTAAAATTTATTATTTATATTAAAATAATATATTCTAATTTGGTTGTTTTAAGCTAGTACCATCTGAAGTGCAATGCTCTAAGCTGACAACTCCGGATAGTTAACCTAGAGCGACCATATGCATATATATATATATATATATATATATATATATATATATATATATAAATAAGTACATAATAATTATTGTTGGGTTATTGATCAAAATTATAATTATAATTAATTACACCAAATTTTATTTCTAACACAAATAAAAATTATTCAAACAATTTTTCGTCGAGGAACTTTTCTTCGTTTTCTTTTTGACCAGATTTTTATATAAAAAATATGGAATTATAAATACTGATAAGCGATTTTAAAATTGAAATGTTTTATTCTCTTTATTTTGAAAATTTACATTCCACTATTTCATGCAACTTAATTTAAATTAAAACCAACATAATTTATTGTAGTCATATTTTTACTAAATTAACCAAAATGATTTTTATTATTTTAGAATTAGTTTAATGTTATTTTCTTTTATTATCATCTCTGGAAACAAAGTTCATTGTTTTATTTTTTAGAATAACTTTTAAAATCAGTACAAACATAATTATCCTTGTCTTTATATATTTCTTTTAAATCAATTATTTAAAAATCCATTATTTCCCAATTAATTTCATTTTAAGTTTTTACTCCAATTAAAATTTGATTATTTCCGAAAATAACTTTTACAATTAATTCAGATATATTTTTTTATTATAATTGCTTAGAAAACTTTTGATTTTAAATATTTCCTTATTTTATAAATTCTTTATGAAAATTAATTGTTTCAAAAATTTTAAGAGTGAGCCTGTCCTTCACAATTATATTTAAAAATTATATTAATTTTGAATAATAATACAATAAATAGCTTCATTGATATTATTATTATTATTTTATATTTTTATTGATTATATATTATATAATTTATATATATATATATATATATATATATATATATTATGAAATATATAAGGTGTCGGCTCACAAATGTTATTTAATTTATTTAAACTTAAATAAATAATTAGATTAAATAAATTAACAAACTTTTTTAAATAAGAATGGATTGTCAAATTCAATTTTTATTAATTCATCAAACTTTAGATAAAATATTAAATGAGTTAAAAAATAGTAATAATAAAAATCTTAATAATACGATAATAACTTCCTCACAAATAATATACACAATCATCATATAATTTCCCGTAATATAAATTATAACCCCTTGAATCAAAGTTTATCTTATCTATTCAGAAGGTTTTAAACATCATCAATTTAAAATCATCAATTTTGAAGTCTGATTTCAAATACTATGAACTTAAAAATTATGTCCCAATCATATAAAATTCGTGATATGGTCAGCAATAATTTCCACACTCCTTTCGGTTTGTACCCCGATCTTGTTTATAAATATACTTGTAATGGGTGTAACGTCACATACATTAAAGATACATCTGAAAACGGATCCAATAGCTTAGTCGATGGGATAATGGGAGCAATATTGCTTAATATATTTTAAAATGCAAAAAGATAATTGAAGAAAAGGATTTTAAAATGCTGTGCAATCGATTTAAAAATTATTGAGGGAGAAGGGCTATTGGGGATCTGCTAGATTCTTTAGTTGGGTGGACCCACTAAAGAGCCTACGGCTCAATACCATTCGAAAGAGATGGCCACGTCAGTATAAAGTAAAAACTCATTGTGTTCATCTTCGCTTTCGTTCATCAAACCGCGAAACTGAAGTCGTGACAAACTTTTAGATCTTATGGAATTTACTACTTTGAATGCAACATTCATAACGTGATCGAATTTCAATACTTTTGAACACAGCACTTGAGTATGTATAATACAATAACAATCCGTAAAATTTGGAATGCGATTGTTGTTTAACATTAGTCCCGCGGGCTACTTTCAAAACCTTGGCGGCCTACCTGTCGACCGCGGTCGACGTGTCGGCCACTCCTGATATATATGAATCCAAATAATCATAAATATTTTTAAATTCAAAATCAAAATAGCGAATCAATATCACTATGGGATAATTTGAATGCATATAATTAATTAATAATTATTTATTGCATTAACTTACGTTTTGACTGGTGGAGTTTTCTTTGACTGAATGAATCGACGATTTAAACTGTGTTACTTGTTAGGTTCGTGATAATTCGTATGTGAAAGATCAGAAATTAACATTTTTAAACTTTTATTTAATACATCGAAATCACATTTTTAAATAAGTTTTTTAATTAATTTCCAAGGAACACTATTTTTTTCTCCCACAAACCATTTACAGAAAAAAATAATAAATTTTAAATATTTTTTCAATGTAACCAATGATTAAGAACCTTACTCGGTTGACTAGTTTGTGAATGCTCATTAATCAGTGTTTTGAGAATACAATTTGTCTCACTAAAGTGCGAGTTTTTTCACCCATTACAATTAAAATTATAAACTAAATTCGCTTCCAATCCACAAATTGTGTTCAATTTATTTGAGAGGAAGCTTTGAACTTTGTATGTCATTAAAACAACTTTTTCACAACCTAAATCCTTGCAAATAGTCTTCTTAAATGCTTTAAATCCTTTAGGATATAGTATTTTGATTATTTGTTTGCTTTGTTCAAAGTGGTTAAAATGACATCCCAAGTTCATAAATCCCCCTCAAATAAATCGAAAATAATTTATGAATCACGAGTCAATCTGGTTTATAAACTTAACTGTCACGAGTGTAAAAACCCATACTATAGTGAGCAGGGATTCGCTGTGCTGCCAGTGGGCATACTTCTACGTAGTATCCCTGAGAAACTAGAGATCTCGGTCTCTAGGCCAAAGTGCCCAAAGCAAGCCGATATCTGAGCCGACAGAATATCGTAGCAACTTCGGAACTTGCAATCCGATGAACTAGGCTTCGCTTTCGTTCTGAGTGTCATGACTGTAGGGGAGTAGTGACCCTACAGCCGAGTGGTCGATTGCATCGCAATGATCTAAGGTTTCGACTTTGGTGAGTGGTGTTGTGAAGCCGGTCCGCCGGTGGAACTAAGGCATGGATCCCAACATTGGGGGAGTGCCCGTTGAAGCCATAAGCGTCTCAGTCCTCCTAAAAAGCCTCGGACTTAATATCTGTAAAGGATGAGAGGTTCACTATAGTGAGACAAATCGTCATCTCAAAACACGAATTAGTGAGTCTTTACAATCAAATCGATCAAACTAGCGTAAATCATTAAGTGTTAGAGTATATGTAACAGATTTTGATTTTTGAGAGACCGTAATTCTATTTTTAAATTCAATTCTTTGTCAAATACTTTAATGATCGAATCTTAAATGTTTTGAAACCCTTCATGATTAAGTTTAATTGATCAAATGTGTTAGCGTTTTATTACTTTATTACTTTCATTTAATCTCTTTTTAGAACCATGAAGAGAATTATTTTTTAAAAGTATTTTATCCTTTATAGCAGGGGTGGGCAAAAGCCGGCCCGCGGGCCGGATCCGGCCCTTTTGCTAATTTTATCCGGCCCGTTGAAAAATTCCGCATACAAAATTTTTTAAACTCTTTTATGAGATTTTGTTGACATCAGCATTATTAGTGTGCGTACTATATATATAATAGTCTTAATAAAATGGGCGGTCGGCTAACTACACTAGTGTGAACGATGTCGCGAGCTTGAAACAATCCTCGTGTGATTCTCACGCGGGTCGCTCGCGACGATCGCTCTCAGGGCGGTTTTTTCGTCGAACACAAAGGAGATCGCGCTAGGTTCGAAATGCCTGTGAGGACGGCATATGCTGCACTCCTCTCACTTTTCGAGGGACGACAGGTCGCACCACGCGTATTGTTAATTTTGATTTAGTACTGATCGCATACTCTTTTTTGTTATTAATACCAAATTACTATTTTATTTCAATATAATTAATGAATTTTTTGGTAATTTTAGAAAACACGTGTTTTCCAAAGAAAATTTTAGTAAATTAAATTTTTTATACCAAAATTTTTCAGAAAACAGTGAAATTATCAACGAAATGAATTTAAAAAAATTAGATAAGGTTGTTAGGGAAACCTTCGTTAATTTTAATAAAATTAAAATTAATTACGAAGAAATTAATTTAATATTAAATAATATTAATTAATTAATATATGATATATTAATTATTTAATATGATTTGGAACCCAATTTTGAAGAAATAATGTCAGATGAACATTCGAGATTTCACGTTTCGCATTAACTTTAAATATTTATTTTAACGTTTGATGTTTTTCTTTTCTTTTTTGAATTCTATTTACTATTATATTTACGAAATGCAATATAAATGTTAAATTGTAATAACTATGTGTCAATATAAAATAATTT